>SZWC01033185.1:0-19970 GCA_023375785.1 Penium margaritaceum | reverse complement strand
ACACATACGCATACACATACACATACATGTACATGTACACGTACACGTACCAGTACCCCCTCCAGTTGTTGAACTTCCGAGGAGCCTTAAGTTTTAGCAAAATTGATTCATGCAACGGATATCATCAAATATGCATGGCAGCTGCCGACTTTGAGAAGACGGCATTCCGAACATGCTACGGGAACGTTGAGTTCACGGTTATGTCATTCCGTCCCACAAATACCCTAGCAACGTTCATGGCGGCAATGAACAACAGTTTTTGGCTGTCCCTTGATGATTTTGTCATGGTGTAGCTCGGCAACATTCTGTTGTACAGGCACAACCCGTAGGAGCACGGGGGTTGCCTTTAAAAATTTCTTAAGATTTTACAAAGGAATCTTTCAGAAAACTCTCAAAATGCGACTTTGGTCGGCGTGCGATTCAGTTTTTGGGTCACGTTTTCATTGGTGGACAGATCGCCATGGATAAGAAAATATTGGTAGCATTCGCTGATTGGCCGATGCTGACAAGCATTTGAGAGATTCATGTTTTTCTTGGATTCTATAGTTACTACCCGCAATTCATACAAGACTACGCTGAATTTTCAGCGCCTCTCTTTGACCTCACTCGAAAAGAGAATGAGTGGTTGTGGGGAGACAGCAAACAAGAAGCGTTTACCTCTTTGCGAAATGCTTCCACCGTAGCGCCAACCCTACGATTAGCCGATCCAATGGTCAGATACGTCATGGCTACGGATGCATCAGACCGAGCCATTTACGTGATTCTTCTACAAGATCATGGAATTGGAAAACAACCAGTCTCCTACATGTCCAAAAAACTGTGAGGTCCAGAACTCAAAGTTACCTAAGCTTCATACTTCAAAATTTGACAACATAAAGTTCATTCATCTTCCTTGAAGTTCTCGATTATTGTGTCACGAGTCGCCACCTCTCTTTGCACTGTTTACTGCACAATGGTTTAACGTCGACAATATGATGTGCAGGTGGCCCCTGTTACGTATCAAAACAGGATGAAATAATCGCAAATGATTTTTTTCCACGGGTAAAACGGCCACGATGGCATACCCTTTGACCAGTGTGTGAAACTTTGCAGTCTTGCATGGTTGCCCTCCTTTCCCCGACCCTCCATCGAACCGTGGTCGATTGCCCCAACGTCTGGTCACAATGTGCGATGGAGCTGGAAGAGGACTGAGACTTCGGTCATCGTACGTTGCATGTTGCATTGTCAAGGCCTGGACAGTCTGAATGACCCTGGCCCGTGCTCGTGACGTGCCCATGGCGCTAGCCAGAATTCTTGCACCGGGTGAGTGTGGGGCATGGGAGCATTGTACATGTTTGTTTGCCAATTTTATTGCTATAATGCCCTCATTCTAGCCACATAAACACTTCAAAGTTTCTCGGTTTGCCAAGCGTAGACGAGAAAGCCGTTTATGCCACATGTAGCATTTATAGGCAGCGGTCACCTAGACCACACTACCTATATCCTCTCACAACCAACCCAATTGTGGATTATGTTTACCCCATCCGCCTCCGCTCATTTGTGTAGTAGGATGAAGACATGAGAGAGCGCGATAAATGGGAGGCGCAACAAGAAGCTGCAATACTGGCGTCTATGTCCCTTGGATCCCTCGACCCGGGACCCGTGATGTACAAAGGTGGATAAGAAATTTGTGTCTGTCCGAAACGGTTCAACCCACCAAGTGGTACGTCCTAGATCTGTCATGGTCACGTTCTATGGCCCGTCCCCTGTCTGGGCTTCACTCCTTGTCTGGGCTTCAGTCAAGTTGGCCAAAGAATACCGTGCACCTTGGAAGTAGAAAGAGAAGATCTAGAATAATGAGCGTCCCTCGTCACCGTTTTCCACACTCTCCTAGCATCACTTTGTACTCAATGCTCTTTTTGCTTTGGACTGTAGGCCTCTCTTACGAGGATGAAAACGGAGATGGGGCACAGTTCCCATGAGGCATGGAGTTCCAAACCATGGAAGAGTGCTGCTCTGCCATAGAAGACTATGTAGTCCAACAAAGGTTTCCGCTGAAGTGGGAGCGATCGGAGCCAGGCCGCATAGTGATCCAATATCGCAACCGGAAGAGCAAGAAATGTGAGTGGGTCATCCGTGCACACATGAGAAGCAATTCCCAATGCCAGGGATGGCACACCGCGGTATTGAGTTCCACGGTACCAAAGTACCGCGGTATTCTGGTACCGTGGTACTCAATACCGCAGTATCCAAGTCCTCTGGCGGGTCACTATCAATACTGGTACCGGTACCGCATTACCAACGGTAGTAGAAAAGTACCACAGTATTCATAGAGGACTGCGTTATATAGTGTACTATAGATTTTAAAACAACTAATACTTCTGTGATATTCACGCACCGCGAAGAGTGTAGTGTAAGTAGTTTTTGCAACACTGAAAAAAAAAAAAAGTAGGTAGAAAACTGTATATTCATAGCTCTTTTCTTAACGTTCAAAAGCATCGCGGTACAATACCGCGGTATGGTACCTCAGTACAGAAGAGGGGTACCACTCTTGCTGAGTATCAATATTGGACCGGTACCGCAAAAAACAAAACCGGTACCGCGGTAGCAAGATACCACGGTACAAGACCACGGTACACCGGGGTGTCGGTAGTACCGCCGCCATCCCTGCCCACAGCTGCGTGGTGTCGTATGTCGACGGTCACAAGTGCACCCTGAGCCAAACAAAGGGAAATCTCAGGCGCACAACAAAGTGAGTGTGAAGACGCATGTGAGACAGAGTGGCCCGAGACCCTATCACCAATGCAAAAGCTCTTTGTCCTACTGTGAAAGCTGTAACCCATGAGAAAGTGAGCTACCAAGCCATCTAGAGGGCACGTGATAAGGCAAAAGAGGGATTCATGGGAGAAAAGGCAACATCATGGAGCCTCTTCCTCATGTACTACACGGAGATGAGGTTTCAATCACTTTTCTTCTGCACCGCAAACTTAGACTTTTCTTCGACAAGTGGATTCACCGATATCCCTGCATGCTTGCACATGTGTAGCTCATGAGGCTGGACCCAAACACAATCGCGGTTGCAGAGCAGCTAAAGAAAGAAAAAAATGCCGTTGTTTTGTGGCGCACGGGGCTTGCCGCAAGGCGTGGCCGTACGTTTTCCACATCCTCATACTCGGCGGGACATTCTTAAAGAATGGCTACAAGCAGGTGCTGCTCATCTCAGTTCTTTGATGTGAACAACAACATCGTTTACATGGCCTACGCCCTTGATAGCAAGGAAGATGAAGACAACTGGGGCTGGTTCTTGTCCTAGCTTGCAAACACGTACTAGAAGCGCGGGAGGGCGGCACAACAATAATCAGCAACAGGCATGCGAGCCTTCTCATGGCCATGAAGAAGCTCATCCCTTTCACATCCTACAAGTATTGTGCATTTTGCATCAAGGAGAACATTTGTGTGATGTATGGCAAGACAATAACGGAGATCTTCTAGCACTTGGCGCATGCCTGCAAGCGTGAAGAGTATGACATGTAGAGTCTAGGGCTGATGGAGACCAAGTAGGGTGCATACACCTATGTCTCTGGACCGGGTTCCGTAAGGGGATATCTTGTTGCGGTGCTAGAGCTTCTTCTACGGTCCACCAGGGTGTGGAGGCCACACGACAAGTAATGCCATAGAATCATTGAATGCTTGTGCTTTGCAAGTTTGTACCCATCCATCCAAAAGCAGTTTGCGACGCACAAAAAGATTTTCCACACTTGCAACATGGACAATGGCCAAGAGAAGATGTGGGAGACAACATCGGAAAAGGCGCTACAACACAACTGCCTAGCGGTTCGTGAATATAGGGTGGTGCATATTGGGAACCTGATGGCGATAGCGGCTGGGAGAAAGGGTGTACAACAGCAGGTAGATTGTCGCATGCTTAAGTGTAGCTATGGCCACTAACATGAGTTTGGCATCACCTGTGTGCATGCCACTTTAGTGTTGCTTGAGAATGGTGTGACCCCAGATGGCTACACCGACATGGAATGTAGTGTGGCTACGTGGAAGCATCGCTACGACCACCCGATGTCGGGGGTGAACCAGAAAGCGGTGAGGCCTTCGCCACTAGAAGCCGACATTGAGGGGAAGCCTCCTAGACCAGGATGACGTGCACCTGGTGATTGTACTGTGGGTCATCTACAAGGAAAGCGCAAGCAAATAGGAAACCTCTTGCGCAAACCACATGTATGGTTGGTGTGGCCAGAAGGGACACCCAAAACGTTGTTGCACGAATCCACCCGTTCCAACACCATTGCAAATGGCGTGTTGCTGAGCTACGTGTACAGCGGGTTGCAGCAACTACGACCACAGAAGATGTTTTAGGCCTTATCATTGTTGCAGTTGACGTGGTTGTAGCACCTCTTGCTGGCATTGCTGGAGGCATTTTTGCAGGCATGGATGAGGTGGACCCTGTGGATAGCGACCTAGCTTAGGAGTAGATTTTTAAAGGAGAGGAACGTAGAGAAGAGGAGGAGGACAAGGAGTACAAGGAGGAAAGTGCAAGAGGTGAGGAAAACAACAGTGAGGTCTTGGTCGCCCGGCTAGCTCCTGTGGATGACCGCACAAGTGAGTAGACTGACTCTGAGACCTCAGACGGGAAGTACGACCCAGATGAGTAGACTAGGAGTACAAGGCATGAGGCAGAGGAGGTGGCTTTTAGGCATCAATATGCCATGTTCTACAAGCTCGTGCCAGAGATGGGGCTTCCAGCCCTTGAACATTTGTTTGATGGCGGAGCTATGTGAAGGTAACTTCTTCTTTACTTTTGTAGTATTTTTCACATTGTTGCTGTGCTATTTGCACATTCCCGAAGTATGCATTGTTCTTCCACTTGTTTTACACATGTTGACTAGTTATGTGTGTACCACCAATGCATGTAGGTGTACAAGGCTTTCTTAATCATGCCTCTGCAAGCTTCCTCCACCGTACGAACACCAAGGTCCAGGCAACGAGTTTCTGTTAGGGGGCAATTGAAGTTTTAGTGCCTCAACGTGGGTGGATGTAATGATGGTCAGATACTACGTGGCCAACCAAAGGAAGTTTTCTATGATGCAGTGGAGTGTGCATATGCCTGTCCGTGTGCAGCATGTGATGTAATTTGCTGGTTGCACAGTTTTCCATTGTTTCTGCAAGAGTGGATTGCTTTGTGTGATCTCTCCCCATTCTATTGCACTTGGAAATGAAGCAGTACAACTTCTATCGTTCGTACTTTTCTTTCAACTGCATGCTACCTCTATTCATTGTGTTACATATGCAGCTTCTAACCATTAGCCTTGTATAGCAAAGGCAGAAATACACAATATACTACGCATTCATGCAATAACTCCTTATGGTTCAGCAGACAGCCAATACTTTAAAACACAATACAAACGAATTGACTATGAAGGATGACTCAATCTGGTCTTTGAAATGTGTTCAGGAGTGCTTCCTCTTGGTAAACGCATATGAAGGTCAGTGAGATGTGTACATTGCGTAAACCATAATGATGTATGCAGGCAAAAACATAGTTAGTTAAACATGTTCCAAATGACTTTCTAACTGTTGTATGTGAATTGTGACGGAGGGAAATCTTGGTTACAGGCATAATGTCCACGGTAACCTACCTTTCAGACCACAAACATTGGGGCAATTACATATGATTGTGCGGAGTTCCTTCTCAAGTGGGTCAAGAAAACTTGGTACTCTCCACTTAACTTGGCAAAACCCATGCTCTACGTGGCCATATACAAAGGGCAAGGTAGAGATTAAGTGACAGAAAAAATACTTGAATTACACACTGGGAGAGGGCAAGGTAGAGATGAAATGACATAAGCATGCTTTGATTACACACCGTACAAGGGCAATGTAGACATGAAAGAACAAAATCATACTTCAACTGCACACCGGATGTAGGGGATTGTACAAGAAAATTTGTGAATGCATTTGCACACGTCTCTACGTGGATGGGACAAGGCGGACATGAATTTCCTAAAATTGGTGTACGATAACATGAGCACACGGAATTAAGGACTCGATGGCTTGGACCATACCTAGAGCTCCCATGGCTGAGGACAGTTGGTGGGCCTAGTTCTTGGCACGGGCTTCCCCAAGTTCCATGCCATCTGTTCAGGGGTCACAGGAGATGCTACCCATGATGGCTGTTTGTGGCCCCACTCCCAGTTGTGTGTCACATACCGGTCCCACACCTCCTTCAATGCGACCCATGCTTGATGAGCCTCAAAGGGGACTTGTATGGGAGTGCCCCATCCACTATTCTCCGGGCAGTTCGGTCATCAGTCGGTTTCCATGTCGATCCAATCCGTTCTCAAGGTTTGAGGGTAGGTAGATAGTCAACGTGCGATTAACAAAGTGGACTTAGACAAGATGGCAGTTTAAGGCCTCACTTCAGCACTTGTTCACTATGCAAAGCGGTACATTCAACCGGTTTGAAAAAGTCTTCTTTCGTGCAGGCCAGATTTTGACACTCAAACCTTGTCGGAGCACTCATCGTATGGAATGGGATGTGCAACTGCGCTATGTAACCTCTCTTGTCACCAACTACAACCCCTGATACATCGTACCCATAACCTTTTGACCAGCATTTCCCAGAAGTTCCTCCCACGACCTCGGAACTACTCATCAGCCCCCTTAAACTCCAAACTATCAATGCTGCATGAACTATCTTTCGTCATACCCTATTCCACCTTCTTTTGCACGAGTAATGGGCAGCCCGTGCACTTCCCCTGCAGCCAAAGTAATTTCCACATTCACCACAGTCTTCCAACGACACATGTGGCGCAATGTCATGGTCTAAAGGACTTACCTAATGAGTGACCACAAAATCATCCTCAAGCAAGATTTCCTATACAAAGACAATCCGCAGGTTGATTGGAGAAGAAGGATAATCTACCTCAGAATTAATGGCAGAAAATGATGTCTGCCTCTAGTCGAGCGACCCACGACACAGCGATGATTATGGGAAGCAGCAAAAAAGTTGCGACAGCCATAAAACACCAACTTATATCTCTCAACGTGGCCACGGGATATCTGAAACGCGGAGCTCAAGCATGGCTCGTCTATGTGGAAGCAAGGGAAGCGGAGTATGTTGCAACTATCGAAGTAACGCCAACAACATCGACACCTGAGGGGATTGTAGGAATATCGATCGAGTTTGCAGAGCTCAGGAGTTTGATGGGATTTTTCCCGACAAACTACCCCAAGAGTTACCCCTACAATGCAACATTCACCATTGGATGGACCTCAAGCCGGGCAGTAGACCCCCAGTGAGGGGGACCTATTGGATGAGGGATCACAAGCTGACCGAAATCAAGAGGCAGATGCAAGAGATGTTGATGCAGGGATTTATCCAACCCTGCACATCATTCTACAATTCACCCGTCAATTTTGTGAAAACAAAAACAGAAGAGATGCGGATGTGCATAGAATACCAAGCATTGAACATCATCACCATGAAGAAATGCTATCCCCTCTCATGAGCAAATGAAGTTTTTTAGCAAGTATGTGGGGCATGAGTTTTGAGAAGAATTGACCTACGCAGCGGTTATCATGAGATCCACATATTCGATAAGGAAATCAAGAAGACATTATTCCGCACTAGATACACGCACTTTGAGTTCACGACCATGCTATTTGGACTCATGAAGTCCCCCGTAGCATTTATGGCAGCAATGAACAACATTGTTTTCCCATACCTTAACAAATTTGTTATCGTGTATTTCGATGACATCCTGGTGTACAGTCGCAACTAAGAGGGGTATGATGGACACCTCCAAAAACTTCTCGAGATTTTCCAAAGAGAGAACATTTTTGGAAAGCTCTCAAAGTGCAATTGTGGTCGCCGTTCATTCAAGTTTCTGGGCCACGTCATCGGTAGAGGACAAATCACCATGAATCGGGAAAGGTTGAGGTGGTCGATAACTGGCCAATGCCCTCTAATGTTTGGGATGTACAAGTCTCCAACTACTACTGTCCACTTGTAAGGATTACGCTTGAGTGTCAGCGCCTCTCTCTGATATCACCCGAGAAACCACCTAGTGGAACTGGGAGGACAATGAACAGGAAGTGTTAACTCTTGAAGAACCAATCTGACCTCGGAGCCAGCCTTACAATTGGAAGATCCAATGGTGGACTGTATCATGGCCATCGATGCATGTAATCAAGCCATCGGAGCCATTCTCCTCCAAGACAACGGCGGAAGAGAACAACCGGTCATGTACATGTCGCAAAAACTTTGCAAGCCATAACTGAAATACGCGGTACACAAAAGCAAACTGCTTGCAGTCATGCATGCGCTCAAGAAATGGCAGTGCTACTTGGAATCTTGGTGATGAATTGTCTGTACTAACCATCACGCCCTGAAATACCTCAGGATCCAACCAAGTCTAAGCCATGGACAAACTCGATGGATGGAGTTCCTCGAGTCCAACTTCAACAACGACATTGAGTACCACCCTAGAAAAACAAATCCGGTGGATGCGTTGCGTTTGCAACCAGGTTTAATGGCTGAGATTAGTTCTTAACTTGTTGAACAAGACCCGTATGTTGCGAGGCTATTTGCGAAGGGTTACGAGGAGTTCGGTGGGTACAAATAAACAAAGTTTTGGTTCAACAACCCCTACTCCAAACGATGAGTTACGACGAATGCCATTGAAGGAGTGCCATGACACCGGTCCAGGTGGGCACTTCGGTGAGAACAAGACACTCAAGAAGGTGGCAAGATACAACTAGTGAAACAAAATGCAGACCGAATTGGAGAACTTCTTTAAGCAATTCCACACCCTTTAGAGACAAAAATCTGGTCTCACGTGTCCACCTAGTCTACTTCAACCCCTACCCGTTCTGAGAGAACCATGGGCCGACATTAACGTTGACTTGGTGATAGGTCTGCCCACCACTTCCTAGGGGTATGAATCCATCCTCATTATGGTAGAAATGTTTTCTAAAACTTCCCACAACATCCTGACAACGACCACCGTCATCAAAGAGGGAACAAAGCGACTGTTTCTAAGTTAGATTGTGCGACTGCACGGAGTTCCATCATCAATGACAGAGACTGCCGCTTCACTAGCCGTTTTTGGCACAAACTGATGACACGTTATGACAGTTGGATCCCGTTATCCACAGTGTTCCACCCTCAGACCAATGGAAAAACCAAGTGAACCTACTCGATGCTTGATCAACTTCTCCAAAGTTTATGTAGGCCACACGTCACCGATTGGGAACCAAAACTGCTGAATGCCAAACTCGCATACAACTCTTCCATTTCCACTACAACTGGTAAAACATCTTTGGAGGTGGTGCATGGAAAAATTCCCGCCACACCGACTGGGTTGCAGAGTCAGAGTAACATTTCCCAGGTGACGTTCACCGCCAATACTGCACAAGAATCTGCAAGGAAACACGACAGACCCTCGCAAAGACGCAAGCAGCTATGAAGTGAGTAGCCGACCGACATCGCAGTGATGACGTATTTGGGGCTAGCGATCGCGTCCTCCTCAGCTCAGCAAACATCAAACACAGAGGACGAGACTTTGCGAAGATCAAAACCCGCTCGTTAGGACTGTTTGAAATTGAGTGAATGCAAACCTCAGTTGTTGCTTGACTTTGCCCTCCTGACAGCATGGCAATCCAACCTGTCTTCCACATTAACAAGCTCAAGCATTATCGAGACCCCAATACAAACTTCCTGGGCAAAGACGTTGCACCTACATCACCTACACAAGTAGACATCGATACAGAGTACGTCATTGAAGATATGCTTGGCTACCGACGTTGTGAAAACACAACCAAGTATCTGGTCAAGTGGCAAAGCTACAATGGCGTGCAAAACTGATTGGAGCCCTACGACAACCTGCGCGGTGTCAGTCATTTTATTGACAGCTAATTTTGTTGTCACCAGCCTACGTGTGCTAGTATGCAAGGAGGTTGTGGCTAAATGGAGGGGAAATGTTTCATTGGTGACGAACAAAAATTCCTAAAACTTGCACTTGGGCATTTTCTTTCATTACTTTCATGGTGCACCGTGAGATGAATTAAACATCTTTACGGTGCTCAGCCGAGGGCATTTTGACCAACTGCCTTGACCTTCTGTGTTTTATTCCAGAAGTTTCCGACAACTTCAAACACTTTCTTCAATGGTTGGAAGAAGTGTCACGAACCATATCTATGTTTCAATATCGCTCGGTCAACTTCTCGACAACACTCAACATTTACAAAGATGCGTCAAGATATTGTTGAAGCCCCCAACGTTTTGGCAGAGTTTCTTGAATCCACCACTCATGACGCAACCTTTGCATGCTTTGCTCGGCTCGAGCGCCAAAGACCCGACTTATGCTTCATTCTCATTCTTGGCATTCTACATATGGGCTCAATGTACTTGACACTTGTCATCAAAGTACAATGATTGCTTTATAAAGGTTATCCATTTTCCTTAAAAATCCAAATCTTCTTGTGTCCCACACCTCATTGTTGTGAGCACTTACGTACTAGACGTACACGAGTCCTTAACCTTCCCAGTGGACATTCCTGTCATTGCACAGATATCCCACCGCATGTCAAATCTTCAAATTTTCACCTCGTCAGTCAAGGGCAATTCAACCAACTGTCCTCACCCTCTTGCAAACCTTCTCACACTTCTCGACAACCTCCACCACTTACAAGAGTCGACAAAATTAGTGTTATGACCTTTAACTTGACTTCTCAATGCATCGTGACAAAACTCAACATACAAAGATGCATCTTGCATCTTCACCATCAATCCCCAAGGCTCTCGAACTCCTCGGAAGAACTTCTTGAATCCCACCACTCACAACGTGACTTCATACGCATCGCTTGACATGAAAACATATGTTTGACCATTTTGACACTTTTCATCGACGTATTGCTCAAGCATCCCAAATTCTACATCATGTTTTGGCTCACAAGTTCTACTTGTTCACCATCTACGCTCCGTTTAGCATAACACTTGATATCAGAGCGCAATAATTCAGAGAGGCATTCGACTACTTTACCCATGTGGAGGAGTACCTCGCACAAGCTGTCAGTGTAACTCGCACGTCAAGACTTTGCAAACTTTGTGACTACAACATGAAGCAACTGAGCAACTCAGACAACAAGCAGCGGGTCTTCACCCACGACAATGGAGGAGCAGAACGTGCCTATGCATGCAAATCCTAAAGTGGCAGTAAACGATGGTGTGGCAAGATACCAACGGATTTGACGTCAGCAGCAAGAATGACAGGTGGCCCGGGACGACAAGCGCAGATCAAGTAGGAACTGGCAAACCATATCCCCACGTTTGAGGGGATGAACAGCCACCTGCTCCAACAACTCAATGTCACAATGGAGGCTCTTTGCAACGCAAGCGCACGGGTAGCGGTGCTCATCGAGAGAAATACCCAATTCTGAAGCAAATCTTTGATTCATCCAGTCCCACAAGAACCGTTTGATCCAGCCAATTCCAAAGGACCGGCGGTTTGGATGTGGCTGACAAGTTTTGAGGTGTACCTCACCGCTACTGGGGTCAACGACAAACAACAAAGATTGACCTTGCAGCCGCACTTTTGCGTGGCTGGGCGCTTAGTTGGTGGTCTGGTCTAAAGGCCATCCAACGATAGTGAGAGACAGTCGGGCTTCATCGACGGCCAATGCCACCTGTCTCATGTCACTGACGGCCAATGGTGTCCAAGGGTGCCCATCTCATCGACGGCCAATCGTGCCCGTCTCATGCTATCGATGGCCAATGGTGCCCGTCTCATGTCATCGACAGCCACCAGTGTCCATCTCATTTCATCTCACTGACCGCATACGTTCTACCATTGGAGCAGACCAACCCGCAGTGGCAAGATGCGCTGATGCCACCAACCGACTTGAACGAGTTCTCACGCACGATGCTTGCACAATTTGGGCGGCTGAACAAGAATTCTGACGTACGATAGAAGCCTCACCGTCTTCGTCAGTAGTTCAACATGGTAGAGTATATATAGAGATTCTACGAGACCATCACTGGAGGAGACATGGACCGTGACGAGCTCTATTTTCACTACAACAATGGCTTCAAATGAGACATCCGACAAGAAATTGGCATTTTTGGCATCCAAAATGACTTAACGTGGATGATCGTGACAGCATAAAGGATCGACACCTCTGAGTGCAACGCTCGGATCCACAATCATATGACTGGAAATCTCCCAATCACAATAATCGTGGGAATGGAAAAATCTGGTTAGGGGACTCCTCGACTTTGACAGAAGTGGACACCGTCCATTGGAGAGATACGCGCACCTACTACAACTACGGGAATGTCAAGCAAATTGCTCACAACTGTTGAAGCAAGTAGCAGACGAAAAAGGTGGCAAGTCGTTGAATAATGAGTCAGGAAACAGGAAGGGGCAGGAGTAAAAGGCGCGACTCTTGTTCATAAGGAGCGATCTGCTCCAAACAATCACCCATTTGAATGGCCTACAATGCTACGAAGGGTTTCTGTGTTTGCAAAGTTCAACAAGGGGTACGAGGACAACAAACCGATGATACTACTGAAATTTCAACCTCGAGGATGCAAGTGTTGGAAAATGACACTAGAATTATTGGATAGAAGAGCTTGTTACAGTTTCGTAAGCAACAATGTGGTTCGCAAGCTGAGTTTACAGATCAAACAAGGGTGTTTTAAAGACAAACCCTTGACGGAAGGTTGTAAACACGGAGTCTCTAAGAACCACTACGACAACAAGTGGGAGATTTTTGAGATGTTAAGGTCTGGAGGTATTGTCCAATGAGTGACAACGAAATCATTCTTCGACGTGATTTCCTATACCAACACAATCCATAGGTCAATTGGAGCAGTGGCAATGTCTACGTGGAGATGGATGGCGCCAAGCGACAACGTCCCTGCATGGGAGGGAAGACAAGAGAAAAAACAACAGAGGTTGAAGTAGTAGAGGAAGCCGCGATAGCCAAAAATTGACGACATGTGGAGCGGATTCTGCTCAACATGGCCAAGAAATGAGCACGGTGAGGATCTTGTATGTGGCTCATACATCTCAAGCCAATGGAAGAAGTGGAAGTGGCAGCAGCTACCTCATTGGCCACATTGGCATGAATAAAGTTCGCAATGGTACCCAAAGATTTTGCACCACTCATCCAAGAGTTTGCAAACTTCTTCCCAAACGAAACCCTGAAGACCCTGCCACCTCAACAAGACATCGACCATCGCATCGAGCTGAAACCAGGCAGCTGACCCACAGTTCGAGGGGCCTATCGGATGAGCAATCATGAACTGACCGAGTTGAAAAAGTAGCTCGACAAACATCTCAATCAGGGGATCATTTGCCCATCCACGTTACTGTACTCTACAGCGGTACTGTTCATGAAAAAGAAAACTAGCAAAATGTAGATGTACGTGGACTACCGGGCGTTGAACGTCACTACCATTAAGAACCACTACCCTATTCAGCGAGCCGAAAAACTTTTTGACCAACTCTGAGGGGCTTGAATTTTCACCAAAATCGGTGTGCGCAACCGTTGTCTCCAGATCCGTGTGGCAGACGCCGACATCAAGAAGACGATGTTTGGCACTGGCTACAAGAATTTTAAGTTCATGATAATGTTTTTCTGACTTACGATTGCCGCGGCAATGTTCATGGCAGAAATGAACAACAGTTTTTGCCCATACCTCAATGATTTTGATGTGTTGTACCTCGATGATATCCTAGTGTACAGCCGCACCCTAGAGGAGAACGATGGACATCTTTGAAAAGTTATCAAAGTATTATAGAGAGGAATCTGTTGGAAAACTATCAAAGTGTGAGTTTAATTGTCGTGCGATCAAGTTTTTTGGTCACGTCGTCAACGACGGACAGGTCACCATGGATCCAAGGAAAGTGGCCGCAGTCGCTAGTTGGCCGACGTCGACCAACTTTTGAGATGTTCAAGTTTTCCTCGGATTTTGCAATTCCTACCAATATGTAGTACGAGATTATGCCCGAGTGTCAGCACTTGTCTCCGATCTCACTCAAACAGACATTGACTGGCAGTGGGAAGATAGTGAACAAGAAGCATTCACCGCTTTGTGGAACGCTCTGACCTCTACATTGGCCCTATGATTAGCTGATCAAGCGGTCGACTACCTCATGGCTACAATCGCCTTAGATCGAGCCATCCGTGCAATCCTCATGCAAGAATATGGCAACAGAGAACAACCAGTTGCATACATGTCACAAAAACTAGGAGGACCAGAACTAGATTAGTTGTACACAAGAAAGAGATGCCAGAGGTCGTTCATGCATTTAAAACATGGCGGTGCTACCTTGAATGCCGCTGATACATTGCATGCTTCGACCACCATGCGCTCAAGTATTTGAAGACGAAGCTGAACCTCAGTCCTTGTCAAACCCGATGGAGACAGTTCCTTGAATCTGGGTTTGACTATGATATCGAGTACCGACTAGGAGAAAAGAAACTTGGCAGATGGGCGCAGTCGCCGACCAGATCTGATGGCTGAGGCAGTAACGCTACAACTATAGTGCGATCGGTATCTCGAGATGCTGTTCATGCAAGGCTCCGACCAGCATGGTGGATACTACGCAAAAGCTTGGTATGTTGCACCCTCAGGGCGGAGATGATTCACTCGCCAGGTCGTCGTTCCCCCAGATGACTAACTCCTGTCACATGCAGCTAGAAGACTGCCGCAACGCATGTCCAAGTGGACATTTTGGAGAAAACAAGACGTTGAAGAAGCTTGAAAACAATTATTGGTGGGACAAAATGCAATCCAACGTGGCCAACTTCTGTAAATCTTGCGAAACGTTTCAGCAACAAAAATTCCTGTAGCATGAGGCCACCCGGACTTTTGCAACCGCTCCCTATTCTGACAGAACCGTGGAACGATATCTCCATCGACTTCGTCACAGGATAACCAGTCACAACCCGAGGACATGACACAATCCTTGTGGTCGTTGACAGTTTTTTTCTAGAATGTCTCACTTTATTCAGACCACGACAACCAACACCATCGAAGGAACATCACGACTGTTTTGAAATAACATTGTGCAGTTTCACTACGCATTGACGACCATCAAGAGCAACAGGGATGGTCAATTTTGCAGTCCTTTTTGGTGCAAACTGGTGATTGCCTACGGGAGTCAGATCCAGATTTCAATTGCGTTCCATCCTCAAACCAATGACAAAACCGAGACCAATTAGACGGTTGAACAACGTCTCCACACTTGGTGCAAACCTTATGGGATGGATTGGGGGGAAAAAACTCCCAACCGCCAAAACTGCATACAATTTGGTGATCTCCACCGCAATGGGCAAAACTCCGTTTCAAGTGGTGTATGGAAAACTTACCGCCACATCAAGCGGACTACGAAGTCAGAGCAACATTCTTGCAGTTGACGTCCAACGTTGCGACTTTTCCACCATATGGGACGAAAAACGGCAGACACTTGCGCAGATGCAAGCGACGATGAAACAAATAGGTGATCCACATAACAACAACGATTTTTTACCACAAGCAACACAATTCTTCTCAGCTCAACTAACACAAGAATTTGTGAAGCTGACTAACCATAGCTCAAACCCCGATGGTTGGGACCGTTCGAGATCCAGCGCATGTAAGCCCACGTGGTCCCGACCCAAACTCTCGGCAGGATGCACGTTCATCCGGCATTTCATATTAGTAGAACTTGGCATTATCAGGACCCCGGAGAGAACTTCCCCGCCAGGGATGTGCCTCCCCCTCCACCTATACAGTGGACAAGGACACTTAACACGTCATCAAGGACATCCTCGGCCATCAATGACGTGGCAAAACAACATGATATCTTGTCCAGTGGCACGGCTACGACGTTGCGCATAATAGCTTGGAACCCTATGACGACCTCCTAGGCGTTAATCACCTAATCGACGGCTATTATCAACATTATCGGACCCCATCCAGACGCGCCATCCTTGGCCATCAATGGTGAGGCAAGACTACACAATATGTTGTTAAGAGGCACGGTTACGACGCCGTACGTAATAGCTAGGAGCCCTACGAAAACCTCCAAAATGTCGATCATCTCATCGACGGTTACTACTGGCGTCTCTGGGCCACAACTACACGCGTGTCAGAACGTCGCGGCTAAAAGGGAGGAAGTGTTACATACTTGACATGCACAAGTCCCTCATCTTCCCGAATGGGTATCTTTGTTATTACTAAAACAACCCATCGCACTGCAAGAACCACAAAATTCACTCCAAAGGTCAAGGAAAAACTGGCCAGCTGCCCTGTCCTCAATGAATGTTCGTGAACCTTGTGATAGCTTTGAACACTCTTGCAAAGCTGCGAACAAAAGCATCATGAACTTTCGATCGACTTCTCAATGCACCGAGACAAATCTAGATCCATAAAGATGCATCTTGCATCTTCACCGTTCATTCTCAAAGACCCTCTTCCTCTCAGCAAACCTTCTCGGATCCGCCCACTCACGACGTGACTCCACCCGTGTCGCCCGACTATTGACCCAACGACCCGGACAATGCTTCATTCGTAATTCGCCGCTCATGTTTACATACATGATTGATCCTTTCGACTCTTGTCATCGGAGTACACTTACTGCTAAGTATAAATTGCTCTAGTGATCCAAATTCTAAATCTTGTTTGCCTTGCAACTTCTACCTGTTCACCACCTACACTCCGTTTAGCATAATACTTGGTATCAGAACTCAGCAGTGGCATTGGACTAGTTTGCCCAATTGGAGGACTACCTCGCACAAGCTGTCAGCGCATCTTGCACGTCCAGACTTTGCAGACTTCGCCACTACATCGTGAGTTGAGCGCCCACAACCGACGAACATTAGCGGGTCTTCAACAAAGACTTTCGCGATGGAGGTGCAAAACGTGCCGATGCAAGCGAGCCCTAAAGCGACAGAAAATGATGGCGTGGCAGGCTTTTTGCGATAGCTGCAGAAACTCCTATGGCTACGGCAACCAATCCGATCACGGACCCGACAGCGAGAAGCCAGCCATCCCAACCAACAGCCCTGACAACGATAGTAGGGACGATATGCATCACCGGACGACAGGCACATATCAATGACGGACTAGTTAACGTGATCTCTGCACTTGAGGGAGTCAACAACCACATGCACCCATAGCTCAACGTTGCAATGGACGCTCTTTGCAACGCAAGTGCGTGTGAAATGGTGCTCGTGGAGAGAAACTATTGACTCTCTGGAAAATCCAATATGCGTCTCGCTCTACCATAACCGTTGGATCATGCAAACTCAAAGTTACTAATTGCTTGGATGCGACTGACAAGTTTGGAGGTGTACTTCACCACTTTTGGTGTCAATGACAATAAAAAGAAAACTGACCCCGCAGCCGCACTTTTGCATGGCACGGTGCTCAGTTGGTGGTCTGACCAAAAGACCATCCAACGGTAGCAAGAAACCGGCGGGGCCTCATCAATGGCGCACGGTGCCCGTCTTACATCATAGATTGCACGTGTTCTACCCTTTAAGCAAATCAACCCACAATGGCAAGGCGCGCTGACGCCACCAATCAACTGGAATGATTTTTTGTGCGCGATGCTCACTTACTTTGGAAGACTGAATGAGAAGTGTGGTGCACGATACAGGCTCTAGCGTCTACATCTACAGTTCAGCGTTGTGGAGTACACGCGGAGATTCCGAAAGATCATCAGTGGAGCAGACATCGCCCCCAACAAACTCTGCTTTCACTAAAACAACAGCCTCAAGCGAGATATACGTGAAGAAATCGCCATTTTTAACATTCAGGAGGTCTTGCCGCAGATGATCGTAGCATCAGAAAGGGATGAAAGCACTTTATACTACGCTTGGATCGAGGAATCATATGGCTGACAACCTCCTAACCACAACCGGCATGGGAAAGGAAAAAACCAGCTAGTGAATTCCTTGACTCCGATGGAAGTAGACGCCATCAACCAGAGGATACACGAACCTTGTACAGCTGCAAAAATGCCAGGCACATTACTTGCGACTTTCGGAGCAAGCAACAGGCCAAAAAGGGAGAGAAATCGCAGAAAAACGAGTATGGAAACCACATAGGATAGGCGTAAAAGGTTCAACTCTTGGCCTTGAGGAGCGATCTGCACCAAACGATCACCCATCTAAACGGCCTACATCGTAGCAGAGGGTTCTTGGGCTTGTAAAATTTGACGAGGGTAACGAGGATGACCAACCAGCGATACTGCTTAAAGTTCAGCCTTGAGGATGCAAAAGATCCACAACGAGACTGGCACTATTGGATGGAGGAGCTTCACGCAGATTCGTAAGCAATGACAAGGCTCGCAAGCTAGGTTTGCTGACCAAACCAATGGTGTTTGAAGGAAAAACCGTCGACGGAAGACTATAGATACCAAGACTCTAAGAATCACAATGATCAAATGCGGGAGATCTACAAGATGTAACAATATGGAGGTCTTGTCCGATGATCGACCACAAAATCTTCCTCGGAAACGATTTCTTGTAACGGCACAATCCACAGGTTGACAGGAATAGTGGCAACGTCTACATAGAGATGGAAGACGCCAAATGAAAACTCTCACGTATGGGAAAGAAGGTGATAGCATGGCTGTTTCCGAACAACATTGTGTGGCTACACTGCGTGACGAGAACCATCACGAGCAATAGAGACGGCCGATTCACTAGCCGCTTTTGGAGCGAACTCATGACTCGCTACGGCAGCAGAATTCAACTTTTGACGGCGTTTCATCCTCAAACCAACGGTCAAACCGAGCGTACAAATCAAACGCTTGAAGAGCTTATGCAAATACTATGCAAACCTCACGAGACGGATTAGGCACAAAAACTCCCGACCACTGAAATCGCATACAATTTGGCAATTCCTATATCAAGAGGAAAAATCCCGTTTTACATGGTGTATGACAGACTTCCTGCCACACCAACAAGAGTACAAATTTCCAGTGATCTTCTAGTAGTCAATGTTCAACGTCACAACTTGACCACCATCTGGGAGGAAACCAGGCAGATGCTCGCTAAGACGCAAGCAACAATGAAGCGAGTAGCCGACAGACATCGCAGCAATGACATCTTTGCCGCTCACGATAGAGTCCTCAGCTTAACAAACATCAAGCTCCGATGATCCGACTGGTCAAAACTCAAACCCCGATGGTTGGGACCGTTTGTGATCGAGCGCATGCAAACCCTTGTGGTTACGCGACTCAAACCTCCGGACATTATGCAAGTTCATCCAGTACTTCATGACGACAAAGTCAAGCACTACCAAGACCCCGGAGAGATCTTTCCACACATCGACGTCCCTCTTCACACTCCCATTTAAGTGGACAAAGGCATAGAGTACAACATCGAGGGCATCCTCAACCAATGACAACGAGGCAAGACAACAGAATATCTCGTCAAGTGCCATGGCTATGACGCCGCGCATAATGGTTGGGAACCCTACGACAACATCCGACGCGTCGATCATTTCATCGACGGCTACGATCGCCAATTTCGGGCCACGTCTACACGAGCGTCGGGACGTCGCGGCTAAAAGGGGGGGGGAAGCATTACGAATCTAACGTATACAAGTCCTTGTTCTTCTCAGATGGGCATTTTTGGTATTACACAAACAGCCCATCGCGTTGCGAGAACCGCACTATTCATTCTGATAGTCGAGGGCAAACTGGCCAACTGCCCCGCTCTCAGTGGATGTTTCTGTATACATATACATATACATATACATATACATATACATATACATATACATATACATATACATATACATATACATATACATATACATATACATATACATATACATATACATATACATATACATATACATATACATATACATATACATATACATATACATATACATATACATGTATGTGTATGTGTATGTGTATGTGTATGTGTATGTGTATGTGTATGTGTATGTGTATGTGTATGTGTATGTG
>SZWC01033183.1:0-14686 GCA_023375785.1 Penium margaritaceum | reverse complement strand
AAGGACCCTCTACCGCATTTCGAGCACTAAGGACCCTCTACCGCATTTCGAGCACTAAGGACCCTCTGAAGACAGGTGGCGCGATCGAAGCCGTCTTCTGAACTCAGTCTTCAATCTGATTCGTTACCCTGGTTCGCTCGCTTTCGCCTCACCTCGCTAAGTCAATGCGGACAAGTCTATGAGTGGTCTACTGTAAGCGGACCATTGAACTAGTTTTCAGATTGGTAAATTTATCTCGCTGGTAGACAAGAAGCATCCAAGGAAAAAGTGGGTGAATGAGGTGAGCGAAATGTTTTTCACCCCTTTCTTACCACGGCAGTTGTAGACTGCAAACCCCCCACCACATTCACGACAGGCCCATGACACAACCAATTTCCTCTCTCTTTCATGACAGGAATGGAAAAGGAGAAAGAATCTGACGAGCCTGACAAACAGCTGGCCATGATTGTCACTCGATTGGCTATGATCGCGTGTAACCGCTAAATGACAATGAATCCACCTTAAGTGAAACGGACAACGAGTCGAGAAAGAAACTTCGCAGGCACAGAAAATCATCAGTACAACCCAAATGTATTACACGTTGGGATCATGACGAACAACAAAAGGATGGTATCCTGAAACAATTCCTTCTAGAACAGATGCTCTACGTTTATAACAATACTGCCCTGCATAGAAAAACAGCTGATTCTTGCTCAAAAGAACAGTTGTGCATGAGAAGAGAACTCACCAAGGAAATAATGCCCTTATTCTAAACTTCGTCTTCATCAAAGGTGTGTAGTTCTAAAGGGAAATGATAACATTTTCTTTCGCAAAATGCAAAAATTGCCTGCGATCAGAGGCCGCAGTTTTGGCCCATACCTAATGCACACCATCATACGGCTTAGCACAACTGACATGTGCCGCAAACTCAATGGCTGATCCGGTCAAGTATAAAATTAATTTCTTTACCATCTATCCGGTTTCTTACTTGGTTTGCCAAAACGTCTTGTATTCCCAAAAATAGGAGTTAATCATATTTTACTATGCTAGATCATGTTGTTTAGGCTCCGAATTACTTCAAGAAGCAGGTGGGAAAATGGGTTTGATGGTGCATTCAATAAGAAAATCCCGTGGGGGTTATACCTTCTCCTTCATCAACATCTAAGGTTGCAGATCCTTGTAAGCATGTGGTGTTGGTTGTGGAATATTCCCCGTTGGTACACCCCAAATCACATGCTCCAAGTAAAAGAATTCATCACATTATCCCCCAACTCTCTTTTAACATCAAAGGTTCCACATTCACTATATGAAGAAATATGCGGATCCTCATGAAACCTTACATTGCAACAATCAAGAAAGCGCTTAAGCCCATTATGATACTGCTTTAAAGTAAACATGAACTCTAAGAAAATCTAAATCCCTTTTGAACATCTCCACAACATTGGTGCGCATACCTAAATACATAATAATCATGAAGATTGATGTATAAAAGAATACACATGAGGAGACATGATAAAACATGCACTTTTAGATAAGAAAAATATCATTCATATGCATGCAAATGAATGATGAAACATGTATATACATAGATAGATAGATAAATTCGTTCTTATAAAGAGATGTGATATAGTTACAGATGAACACATTGGTATAAATGCACATGAAATATGAATGTATACATAACAATAAACATAAACAAATCAAGTTAATTTAGGTAGACATATCAATTCACATAAACGTAGATATAAAAAAAACCTAAACATATACATGTAATCATACAAAAGATAATATATGGATATTGATATGGACATTGCTACAAATAAATATGTGGGTATCGATATGGAAACCTAAGCCGTTTGAATCCACAATTTCTAAAGGACCAACGATCAAGTTTTTGTTCATGAGTTTGGAGGTGTACTTCACGACTCCTAAGTTTCACTTCGATAATCAAAACATGAACCTTGTAGCCTTGCTTTTATGGGGCATGAATTTGAGTTGTGGGCCAATCTTATAGCCATCATACAACTTCACGCAGCCGAAGAAGTTCATCCATCGGTTACTACATCATTCAAACCAGGCATACTTCTATCTCAAGGAGTTTCACCCAACTTCAAAATCATCATTTGCTCTCCAATCAAACTCACACGAGATCACTAAAACACTCGTTGATTGATTCCACAAAAAAATAAGAAAGTAGATGTTCGATATCGGCCACAAAAACTGATGTAGATGTCTAGCAGGATCCCTCGTCTTACGTTGTTTTTAGCCGTTCGTGCATGTGATACAAGATGTATATGCAGCACGCCGATCTGCATAACCTAACCATTTACAACATGATCATGTACAAGGTGATTCACAAGGGTGATCTCCTATACGGAAGAAATCCGCAAGACACCTAGAGCAGTGGCATTTCTTACATCGAACACAATGGGTTGCAAATATTCTTAAAGCTCATGCAAAAGCTTAAATCCAAGCTACGTGCAACAAGCAACAAGACGGTAGGTGAAAGCGACACAACAATTGTAGTAGTACTCTTCAAGACGCAACATCCGTCAGCTACGCCGATATCGCTCAATTGCAAAAAGATACCTGTGGAGCGGGGCTTTTTTGTGGTTGGTCTACATCGCTTGGATCAACACCTGTAAGGAATCAGACGCTGCAACTGAAAAATCAACCTCATCAGTCTCATCAGCCCTTTCACCATTGAAATTTGCAAACATACCGAAGGCGTTTGCTTCGATTATCGGAGAATTAAAGAGGGTGTTCCTGACAATTTTCCAAGCAAACTCCCTCTCAAACTCTGTAACAAACCAACCATCTAAGAAACTTACCACATGAGTGATCATAAACACAAGGAGCTCAAGCGAAAACTTTACAAGATGATGACTCAGGGATTTATCTTACCATTCATTTCTTCTTACGTTACACATGTATTATATAATTAAAAACTAACAAGATGACAATGTGCATGGACTATCGGGCGTTGAACGGCATCACGATCCAGAACCGCTACACTCTACCTTGAGTATACAAGCTATTTTACCAAGAACGTGGTGCAAGGATTTGGAACAAAATCGACCTACGAAGGAGCTACTAGCAAATTTGCATCGTCAACAAAGATATTGGAAAAACTACCTTTCAAATGCGTTACAAGCATTTTGAGTTCACGGTTATGCTGTTAAGACTCACAAATTCTCATTCAACATTCATGGCAATGATGAGGAACATCTTTAGCTCATACCTTGATGACATCATCGTGGTGTACCTCAACAACATCCTCATGTACAGCCAAAATCCAGTAGAACATCGAGGATATTATCAACAAGAGCTTGAAGTCCTCCAATAGGAAAAATTCTATCAGATGTTTTCAATGTGTGACTTTGGTCAATGCTTAATCAGGTTTCTCAAGGCATCATTAGGGCTGAACGTGTATTCATGGACCCAAAAATGATATCCGTGGTGGAAGATAGGCCAACCCCTACAAATGTTCACGACATACAAGTTTTTTTGAGGTAAACATAGATATAAATATTAACATAGATTGTTTTGCAATGCAAATTCTAGGTACAAGAAAGGGCGGTTTTGCATGACACCTTAGGCGACACGCTCTTAATGATGTGATCCCACAACAATGACATTAATGCATCACAAAGATGTCTTTCCGATGAAATATGTAGAATTTTGGCATCAGGTCGCATTCTTCTCATGTGGATGGACCACAGCTGGATTTTGTAATCAGTAAAGATTCTCTAACATCTTTCATTCAACAACGGTTTTCTACGTGGGATTTCATGAAAGGGTCCAAGGGCTGAGGAAGTTTTGCAATCACCGGTTGATGTTTCTCGCCATCCGCTTCTACATGTATAATTGCACATGTGTTTCAGCAATAAACCATTACTTTTCACAAGAACAAGACCTTGTAAACGTCTTGATAAATCATGCAAAGCCGGATGTCCGGTACATCACCTAGACACATGTGGCTATGTGTTTATGCTTGCTGAAAAAAGGTGTGTGCTTGCAGTGGGCACCTTAGCCTCCATCGGTGGAGAACCAATGCAACACTCGTGTTAAAGAGTCCACACACGTACCCTTCATCAATGAATGTTTTGTTGATGCGAACATGTAAAAGTAGGAAAGCAAGATCCACTAGAAAAGTGGAATTCAAAATATTATTAAAGAAGCGTACACACTTGTAGTACATATTTTGTTTAATCATGCATCTATGTTGTTTTGCCTCTTTAGAACTCATTCTCTCAATCATTTTCAATCCCTCTGTCAAAATCATTTATATCCTTTACATGTTTTCTTCCTTAAGCAAATGATAAGGAGTTGTGATTCTACCTTGGTGTATTTCCATTCATCATGGGGGGCCTCTCATTGTCGGTCTTGGAATACTACATCGAACATGGGTGTGCCCAATGTCAAGCTCAAAAATGGGCTTACTTCAACAAACAGGCCTAAAATAAAGGCTATTCTGTTGGAACGTTTCAAGGCCTAAAGGTAGCGAAGAAGTCACACAAATTTAACACAAAAAGACTTGGCATTTGGAGATTACCGCACAAGTCACTACAGTTATAACTTGTTGTTTAATCATTCCTTCTGTTGTAAAAGCTATGCTGTAGTGGATGAAAATGAAATTACATGGTAATGTTCAACACACAAAATTCTTCACAAAGATTTCTCCAATCATCATGGAAAAAACCAATGTGAGGCATTCCAATGTGAACTCTTGGACCCCCCCTCCCCAAATGATCTACCTCTACCCTTGCCTATTGCACTCCCTCTAACCCCCCCCCCTTTCACTCCCTCTACACCCCCTTCCACTCCCTCTACCACACCCTCCGCCTAGCCCTCATCTATCCTACGTTGAACAAAAACCATCTCCAACTCCTCTCAATCATTGGACAACACCTCTACATAGGGAGGGGTATCCCTTGGGTGTAGAGATGGAGTAGCCCCCTGGGCATCCCCCTCGTGTGCCACCCCAACTGCCATTATCGTCATCGCAACCGCTACCCTGGCTATTGCGCTCATCTCGCTTTCAGAATGAGTGGGCATATTTGTGTAGGAGCGACGGCTGTGGCCGTAGTACCGCCACAATGTGCATAAGCAGTTAGTACGCTCCCGATGACAATGCTCTCGCCTAGCGCTCCTCGCACGTCCACAACCGCGGCGAATCCTCGGTGGTTACCAACGATCCTGTGCATACTATAGGATTCAGATGTTGAAGCCAGGTAGCACCGGCTGGTATGTGCACTACCACGTTGCGAGAGACAGTGCCTATGAGACAAAGTGCTTTCGGTTCTGACTGGACGCAAGGAGCTCAGTGCACGGATGAACACATGGGAGTTGGTACTCCATACAGTTATTCCTCGAGCACACATGACGCGTACAATCTACTACACGAGCAACGTCGCCTATCCGCTCGTGAGCGGTGCCGATGAGCTTGCTGCTCAATGTCACCACGTATGTCTGCAACTGAACGACGTCGTTTAGCAAACAGGCGACAGCAACAAGCGCAAGAGTTCCCACCATAGCATTTGCTGCATTGCAACAAGTCACAAAGAGGCGTCACATGAACTTGTTCAATGCCAAAAAACAAAACATGGGGTAAGTGCAGCATGCTTCATGGATGCGAGTGTTCAAGATCTTGCTTGCATTAGACGTGGTATGCCCACCACGTGCAAGCGGTAGTGGAGACGTGATCATGTCTTTTTTGGGATTATGCCCTCCTCGTTGCTCCCCATGACATATAGCACGGAGTGCACACTCACGACCTCTAACCCGTTCAACGCCCGGCCCCATTCATCCTCGATCTACGCGTGTGTGAGACGCCAAAATGCATGTGAAGTCGCTTTACCACACCACCCCTTCACGTTCTCCATAGAATTCCAAGTGCAAATCAAGTATTTGGCCTTGCTGGGTTGCTCATCCACGGTGTTTTTAAGGCCACCGTCACGGCTTGAAACTACGACTGTGCCCATGTCCGTAGTAAAGGGGAACGCCTCCGCGAGAAGTCCGCAAAACCAATTCCTCTTCTCTTGATTCTCCGTCCACACGAGCGTCTGCGCCATTGGGAAGGCATGATCATTGAAGTCAAATGCATGCCCAATGAGGAGCACTTGCGAGAAGCCGTTCTTAAGGAAGGTCCTGTCCAACGTCATTATGTTTTTGTGGTTGTAAGCCTTTTGGCAAGCTCTCAGTGCCCAAACATTTTGCTTCAAGTGACGCTCTTTGTCCTCTTTGGCCACCATCTTGGCATCGGGGTGGACACAATGGATTAGCAACATTGGCAATACAAGACATTGAAGAACCAAGATACATAACCATTGGTTTGGTTTCTTACATACCATGGCGGTGGATGTGCAGCATAATGATTTTCGAATCTCCCATGCCCACCCATGACATTCATCCACCCTACCCCATCCATCCACCCGTCTCCACCCTTTGGTCCCAAACTTACCTCTTCCCCCAAAGCGGGAAACAGCGTGCATAAGAGGGAAAACTACCCCATGAAATCCTGTTGAGAGCGGTTGTGCGCGTGCCTAACAACTTGGTACCCCACGGACTCTCCTATTAGTGCATGAACAACCACTTGAAGAGATGCTTGTCGTGATGTCTTTGGCAAGCGTGCTGCGAACGTGACGTAGAACCCAAGCGATCGTGCGTGTTGGACTCCCATGTAGATTGCATGGACTACACTTGTGGTTGTCATAGAAATACGTGACAACCACGTTACTTTGGGCACGGTGAATAGATGCCTGCAATGTCAATCCGCAGCCATGTTGTCGTGCGTCACCGCACTTCACAACGATCTTTCCAGGTTTGCTCCTCACCGACCATTTTGGCATACAACGACGGACGACATAGATATCCACCACATCGCGACACGCGGCCATGGTATGAACGACATGCCACCCAGGAACACCTCGCCAAAAAAGTCGTCATCATTGAGATGAAATGGCTCCTCCTCATCCGAAGAACATGCAACAGGTAATGGTGCCACAATCGCGCCAAGCACCATGAAATTCGGGTTTGAATTTTTGTCATCTTCACAAGTCAAGTCTTGTCACCAACAAGTGTTGATGTGAGCTTACCCACCTCAACTTAACAATGTGGGCGGACATTGGGCGCGGGAGCAACACCTCGACCATGAAAACGTCCGGAAGAGCCATCGGCAACAACATTAAATGCGTGAAAACGATTTGCCCCTACGCCAATTGGCCATGCGTCCATGTTTGTCTATGCCTTACTACGATTGTGATGTCCTCTTAGGGAGGACCACGGGGAGCAAAGGTGTATGGAGCGGTAGACGTTGTAGGAGAAGTATCGCTGAGATGTGGATTTGGCTTCCGCGTAGGCCTCCATTTCATTGATGGTGTTGAAACAAAAATTATTTGCGGCTGTTAAAATAGTATACACGACACACGGTTTGCATGCACAACGCACTCACCATAATGTTCAATCGTTCACGGTTGTCACGACGACCGTTGGTGAGGAGCAGGTGTGCTGAAAATAGGAAACGATAAAGGGCTCGTCAAGTCTAATTGCATGGTGTGGTAGGAATGTACAGGTTGGAGTTAGGTGCACAACCAAGCGTTCGAGTTGAGGACTTCATGCAGGCACAGGTGCAATGCTTGGGGGTACATTAACTCCATGCCAAACTCAGTACCTTGGGGTCCTTTACCTACTAAGAAACCCTAGGTCCCCTCCACTTGCTAAAACCTTAACGTCACTTCAAGTGCCGATGGGGTCATGCAAGTCATTGTTTGTACGGTTGTGAAGTCACGTCGATCCAATGGTTCGCAGTTAGGAGCCTGTTTGTATGCGATTGCTCCAGAGCTCATGTCATCGGTGCGTCTTCGAAAAGGTACCGCAAGGATATATGGTACATTTCACAAACCCTCAAAGTAAACATTATTTGTGTGCCAATGTATAATTCTCTCACCAGTGGCCTCTTCACATCAACTTTACGTGATCGTCCGGCAAAAATCAAACTCCCGCGCTAGTTGTTGCGTACAAACGTCTCCCAATATTTTCCCATTCACCAGGCAAAAAGCGTGATATCTTATTTGTCATTGTTAGGCAAAAATGCAGCGTGCATTAGGTGAATTTCAAAATGGTGAGAAATTGCAACCGCTTCATGTAACAATGCCACAGGTAAGATAACTGGCAATGAAGGAGGCATTCCTTGCCAAGTTAGAGGGTGGCGCGCCTAAAGTAGGGCGTCGCAGTATTGAAAGAACCACCTCGCCTACCTTGCCCGATGTATGTCATCCTGGATGTTTGAATGCGGGAAAAAACGGGCACATCATCACAATGTCCTTCACCCCTGTCACCCGCTCGTAGTTATCCGAACCATCTCGCATTACCATGGCAACGTGATCCACGGGCTCAGGTTCGACGCGATATGTGCACCTAGATGCTGTTAAACGCGATATTTTATTGAACTTGACGATCGAAGGCTGTGCTTGGCAATGCTCGAGCAAACAAGCGTGAATCTGCTCATGTGTTTGATGACATCATGAATGATAAATCAGCTTCATTCTTGCACAAACGTGATGTAGAAATGCATTCATGCTTGGCAAACGCCGCTTCCTTGTATCGAACCCTACAATATTATTCAAATCTGCGATCTTCCATACATTTTAAGGTGCTTTAGAAGGCAAAGTCGATTAAGCCTAACCACGCATGTTCGCTCAAGCATTGCCAGGCAAAGCCGAAGTTTAACAAGCTTTTCGCGGCGGATCGACCACTTTGCTTGCAACTTTGAGAGCGAGGTTTTTTCGATTGTCGATCTTGTTCATCGGTCCACGTCACCCATGTTTCCCCGACCTTGGGGATCGGACGTTGCTGAGCAATGAGTCAACGGAGTACACTAAACGAAACCGCTTTGTCCACCAAACGTGCGTAGACAATTCATGAAATATAAAAGGCTACAATCCCCAGGTAGTGTACTTATGCGCTTGTGCACTAACCAATGAGAAAGAGAGGTGAGAGGCAAGCGTCATTCGTAGTGTGTGGCGAGTCGAACACAAATCGCAAATTGTATCCGCAGAGCGCCCAACGTTGAACCCAACAGTATCCGGGCGCATCATTTTCGGTTTTATCATTTCTGACGTTTCCATCCCAATGTGTCACTTCAACAATCACTGAACGGGCTACATTCAACAGTTTTGAAGTTATGAGAACGCTTCTCTCCTATTGTTCCATTTCGTCTTTGACGGAGAGATTGTTCCATTTTACCGTAGAAAATCGATATACGCCTTGTTTTTAATGATGCGATTTGGAATGAGCTCAACAGCTCCAAAGGGGAAGGATTGGTTTGGACATTTTGCACAATCAGCGGTGGTGAATTGAAGATGTTGATACAGGTCAGGAGAAAAGAAATTTTCCATATATATTGCAATCTCCTCCTTGAGGAATTCGTGTCACCCCAGCCTTTCCCGAAAGTTAATGATCCTCCAATTCATCAGGGGATACGTCATGTGGGCTATCAGCGGGAGGTGTTCGATTGAGCTTCCGATTCTCGCAAGAAAACTGCGCACTCGCTAACATTAACGAAGACTCTCGTCGGGCTTCGCCGCATTGCATCCTAAGTTGTCGCCAAAATCAGATTCGAAGCGTGGATACGAGGCAGCGAACGGGAAATATTTATACAGAACAACCATGAACTTGTCATGCATGCAATGGCACGTGATGAGGGATGTATACGACAGCCGACAGCCGTCAACTAAACAATAACGCACTTGCAATTCCCTTTCAACATATGTCTTGTCTTTTCTTTCCTTTTCCGAAAGGAAGAGTGATTCGAAGGGATCTATTCGCCATTCATCATGCCATGTTACCGAAGACCGTATGATTGCCTCGACGGCTGCACGGTGCACATCGATGGCGTAAGACAGGGGGCCAAAACATGGACCGGCACGTATTAGTACATATGCAGGTCGTCACCATTCAAGCGGACGGCAAAACGGTCCTCGTCAATGCAATTTCTTACGTTAGTGGCTTCGGAGGATTCCCCGATGCCGGTTGAGCTGTCACATAACACAACTTAGAAGAGAAAACAAATTGTCTACCGCCCTATGTACGAATCACCAGAATGCAATTACGGCAAAAAGAAACCCCCAAATGGACTACGAGGCATGTTCACTACATATCGAAGAGTTTCCCTTTCATTAGCCACTATATCAGGTATAGTCAGTGACTTCCTGGTCGCATTGGGGTTGAGTTATAGGACTTTTGTCAACACCTAGCTATTGACCTCTCATAACCAGAGGCATTCCATTTCCTTGACCGGAATTGCAAAGATTTCAATATCACAAGCTCAATGTTCCTTCTTTTGCATAAAATTTCATATCAATTTCATTTTCAGCGATTCAATCATTTGATAACTACATAACTCTTTATAATGTTTTGAAAAACTTGGTCATTCCATGTATATAACTATTGCTATCAATATAGAATAATCACCATTAATCAATTTTCTACATCCATAGCAATAGTTATGTGGTAATTATTCTATATTTTGATTATTCCATATAAACATCTATTGCAATTAATGTGTAAAAATCATTATACAGTGATATTATTAAAAAACCAAATAAAATTATTTTTTTGAATGCATATGCTACCGCTAAATCATCTCTATGGTGAAAAGCAGAACATCTATCTTTCTTTGAAGAATTAGTAAAAATCTTGTATTTGTTTATAAGAATAGAAAAAAGTTGGATGAAACTACAAGTAATGAAAATGACATGGGTGCATACACCTTAGGACATTCTAGCCCTTTTCATAAACTTATCTCCCTTCCTACATGTGAAACACCATGACCTTAGCTAGACCATTCTTTCATCCAATGCTCCACTACAAGTTCTTCATAAAACCCTTCATTTTGAAAATGAGTGTTGTAAGAGATGTTGATTCCGTTCCCTAAAAAGAGGTGATGTTACTTCATTCAAAATAGTTGGTCCACACCCTTACATGGGTGACTTTGATAGCTCAATTTTGACATCCATGGTAATTGAGGGACCTTTATTCTACGTAATATTATGGAGTAATGGAATATGTTTCTCATTCAAACAATTTTCCATTATTATTTTAGGTTCTTGAACTTCTACATGCACACATTATGCTTAAAATAGTGAAAATGACGAATGGGAAAGACCAAAAACACCACAATACTCTCCAAAAAGCTATAGTATGCATTAATAAGCAATTCAAATGTGCTACATTACGTTCATTTAACATTGTACTCATGATAACCTATATTTTAGTGTGATTTATGGCACTTGAAACAACTTTGCATGTAAAGTTAGAATGTCTTCTATTTTTTTAGCGTACTAGGTTTATATCTTTGCCACATTTGAAGTAAAAGGGTAAGGGAGCCGTTGTAGTACATGTTCAAGTGAATTCAATCATCTTCAATATTGTCAAAGCATATAAAAAGCTGTAATACTCATGTGAAAGTACTAATTTTGTATGCATATGATGATTATTTCCTATCACACGTAACATGAAAAAAAATCTGGATCCTTTTTGTATTTCACATGAGAATGAAATCCTTAGAAGCTTTTCGACATGAATATTCAGCTTTTCAAATTCTATAACTTGTAAGAAGGGGCCCATGTGGAGATTCTAGAAAACAATTAGGCTCATACAGGTTTCTAAAACTAATACAATTATTCCAGGAAAAGCATTAACTACGTGAATATACTCAAGACACGTGGAATTGAATTACTTATTTAAAACAAGATGAATTTATCCCATGATTTTGCCATGATGTTTCACTATCCCTTAGTGAATGGTAAAGAGATTTACAACCGGATATGATCTTATTGTTTAATTTTAATTTTAATATTATAATATCATGCACTAATTTATTTTTTCATGTGAGAGTACGTAGATGTTTTCCAAGTTTGTTAGTACATTTAGGCCACTTGTGAGGTTGAATAAATCAGATTTAATCCTATGAATTCACATATATATTATTTCTATCATTATGTTTAAATTAATCATAATAATAAGAGAAAATTTTACGTTTTCTTAGTATCTGGAATGTTTCAAATGTAACATTATTATTACCATTCATTATGTGGATTTATTTTTATAAGAAAATTCTATAATTTGGAAAGGTTATTTTGACTAAATATCTGAAACAATTCATTTGTTTTTTGTTTTAAAATTTTGCTACAGAAATTTCTATGTTGAAATTTTTATGCGATTGGCTAGGATCCATTGCTATACATGCATAGATCCTATGGTAATCTTTTTGGGTTGATGAATACTAGAAAATAGAACTAAATAATTCATGTTATTGTATTTATAATCATTATTCAGTTTTTGAGATGATCAGACTCGGTTTGTGTTTTCAGATGATGAAAATGTTAGAAATTCAATGTTCCTCGACTATTTATGAAGACTACATATCGAGATTATAGCCCGCAGTGTGTGAGATGTGTTGAAGGTGGCTTCATTTATATGCAGGGTTCGGATTCTTGCTGCAGTATTCAGGTGTGGCGGGGGTTTAGTTGTTCCCCTGCTTCGTCCACCCGCGGCTTTCTGTTCCAACCATTGGTGCACATCGAAACAGACAAGAAGAAAAAATAGACTGTCAGTCATGTAGATGGTTCCAGAGTCGACCTTTGGGGTGAGGCTGGGTGTCGTTGAAATCGGTCGTTGGACGCTATCGGACAGTTCGTGGCGCATTTTGTTGAAGGACATGCGGAGTCCACGAATTGCCGACGGCTTAGCAGTCATCATCATCCCCGGTCAGAAGATTGGCGCAGCCGGTCAGATCCGGAGCGTCTCTTCGCGAACGCGGACGCATGTCGAGGTTCCAACTATCTTTATTCGCACGTGATTGGTGGAGACGGGGATTGTTGGGCCGATTCCATTCAGTCATCCGTGTTATGCGTGGGGCCCGCTAGGATAGTTGGAGGAGGGAAGTTTGGAGTTTATCCGGACGGATCGACGTGGAGTGCCGAGCACCGCAACCTAGGCAACTGTAAGGTTAAAACAACGCGGACAGGAAGTTGCGGTCATCGCTGAAATCGATCGTTGAGGAGCCCAACGACCGATTTCAACGACATCCAGCCTCACCCTTTATTGGTTCGGAAGATCTCTGAGGGTATTCGGCCTGAGCCCATGGTTGCCGTGGAGCCCGCAGTCGGTTGAGCGAAGAAACGACGTTTGTTGGCTCTCTTCGGTGCAGATCCGAGGCTTTGCTTTTGCTTTTGATTTTATGGTCCCGCGCTCCCAGAAAGCGGGACGCGCCGCGGCGAGACTAGTTGCGAGTTATCGCGAGTCAATTGCGCCATTTCCTTTGACGAAAGGTTCGGCAAAAAGCAGAATTCTGGCGCTGATTTTACACAGACCCCCGCTGATTTCATGCTGATGTGGCATGCTTCCCAACGTCTGGGAGGCCGAAAAATGAACGTCTGGAGGGTCGTCGTTCAGACGTACACCGTCTGGACGTTCATGGAAGGAATTTCGGCTTCAATCTTAATTTCAATTAAATGTGCGGCGGGACACGACAGTTTTGGACTCGATGCACATAAAGACCGATTTTAATCGAACTTTCAGTTGCGAACGCTCAAACCGACGTCGCATTGCGCCGTCGGCATAGCGCCTCGGAAGGTGGGTATCTCATGTCCCTTGAAATCAGGGAGTTCTTCCGGGTAGTACGGGATTGACAGGCGGGTATCCGGCGACCGAACGTCAACGTTTACCGCTCATTCGAACCCGTGAAGTTTACGCGCAAAATCAAAGACAACGTCTACTTTGAGCGGTGATTTTAGGNCAGCTTCAGCAATCTCAGCACCAAGGGCGACAGCAGCTGCCGGACCAGCAGCAGCAACAATCACCCCTACAGCAGCAGCAGCCGCATGACGCGATGTCGGCTCAGAGCATAGCAGCCCAGCTGCTGGACATGATCCGTTTCAAGCAAGTCAGCACAGCCATCAAACGAGGGAGAGATGGGGCTCCGGTCAACACATCCACTCGCACAGGTTCCCAGTGTCAGAGCGAGGGCTCTTTCTCTCATCCTCCAGCGCCTCCACTTTCCAGGCCTGACCACGTGTTGAGTGGGTACGATGGCTCAATGCCACGTCAGCAGGGCGGGAGCATGCCACGCGATTGGTTGGACGGCCTCTCTGGTCCTCTTTCTGATGGGCTGCTGTTACCAGGAATCAGAGACACGTCCATGGGCGCATCGGGGAGGTTTGAGGGCGCCATGGGCGCATCAGGGAGGTTCGAGGGCGACGTGACGATGGAGGACATCCTGTTTGCGCAGTCGTCGTCGTTCGGGTCNGATTGACAGGCGGGTATCCGGCGACCGAACGTCAACGTTTACCGCTCATTCGAACCCGTGAAGTTTACGCGCAAAATCAAAGACAACGTCTACTTTGAGCGGTGATTTTAGGGTGTCGATAAAATCAAAAGCAAAAGCAAAGCGTCGGATCAGGGCCTTCGTCTATTTCGTCGGAGTGTGGCAGAACTCTGCTGGCGGTGCTCTCCTTCTCCCTACTGCTCATCCTTCCGAGGATGGAGTGGCGGGGTGGATGTCTACGACCAACGCTCAAGGGGAAAGCTATCATCGAAGTAGTGTGGTTGCTGCTACTTGGCTTGCAGCGCCATCATTGCAGACTGGCATTCTGTTGCGCAGTGACCACCAACGGAGGAAGGTCCAACTGGCTGCAGTAGAACT
>SZWC01033181.1:9212-19979 GCA_023375785.1 Penium margaritaceum | reverse complement strand
CACACACACACACACACACACACACACACACACACACACACACACACACACACAGACACACACATATCAGTGTAGAAGAGAAAATCGACATGATTGCTATTCAAAGTAAGTGGCCCTCCGAAGTATTTATTTGCTTATTCTCTAGGATGGTCTAGTTGTCTTCAACCACTTTGGTAACATACGGCTTTTACCATGAGGCAGCTAACAGCTTGTTGAACTTCCCCGGATGCATTAATTGGTGTAGAAAGCTTAAACAATAGCACACACACTCAGGATTATGTGTATTCCTTAACACCCTTGCCTGTCACAGTGACAAAAGTACTGCCTTAGTGTTGCCTATCCTCTCGCCCATATTTGTGGAGTTGGACCGAAGCCATACCTAAAAGCAGACACACAGTCTTCTCGACAGGCACTTTCCTTCCTCCTCCCTCGCCTATCAGGCTTGCATGATCATGTTGCGCGACGTGCACTACTGATGCATGTCATGTTCGAATTTGAAGGCCATCAGCTCACTGGTAGAGCCAAGAGACCTTGGCAAGCCGCAGCGATCTACAAAAGGGCTGCTGAGAGGAGCGAGTGTTCAGGTGTCACCCAAAACGCACACCACAGCCAGGTGCTTTGCCTCTGGGACATTCACGTTTGATACTGGAAGCACTGGCACATNCATGAGGCAGCTAACAGCTTGTTGAACTTCCCCGGATGCATTAATTGGTGTAGAAAGCTTAAACAATAGCACACACACTCAGGATTATGTGTATTCCTTAACACCCTTGCCTGTCACAGTGACAAAAGTACTGCCTTAGTGTTGCCTATCCTCTCGCCCATATTTGTGGAGTTGGACCGAAGCCATACCTAAAAGCAGACACACAGTCTTCTCGACAGGCACTTTCCTTCCTCCTCCCTCGCCTATCAGGCTTGCATGATCATGTTGCGCGACGTGCACTACTGATGCATGTCATGTTCGAATTTGAAGGCCATCAGCTCACTGGTAGAGCCAAGAGACCTTGGCAAGCCGCAGCGATCTACAAAAGGGCTGCTGAGAGGAGCGAGTGTTCAGGTGTCACCCAAAACGCATACCACAGCCAGGTGCTTTGCCTCTGGGACATTCACGTTTGATACTGGAAGCACTGGCACATTTGGTCCTCAGACAAATCACTTTGTGCTTTGCTATCTGTACTAGGCAGTGCAGTTGCTGCCCCACGCTTTGGAAGTGCTGCTGCTGCTGTACGAACCCCACTTCTCGACGGGTGTTCTTTGACACGCATCATGAATTTGCACTGATTACGCACCCACAAGGATGCCTAGTCCGCACACCTCACGTTTCGCATTCGACTGACTGCCCCCTCGGAAATCCCAACGGTACTTGGGGCCCCTCCCGCAACCCACGAGAGTTTGTGACCTGCCTCATCGCAGCTAGCTGGCGATTCCGGTGTGCTGAAACGACAAGTCGATGATTCACCCCACTCCTCTTGTGGAGAGCTTGTCATATGAGCATATGTCCTGGTGGAGGAGCCGGGAAGGACGCTGCTCTGCCAACTTCTTGCATTTGTCTCCACGACCACTGGCTTCGCCTCAGCCCCCTGTCCCTGCCTCGTCCCCATCATTGCTGCTCGGCCGCAGCTGCCGCAGCCGCTCCTGCTGCTGCCACTGCTGCTGCACCTGCTGGTGTCCCAAACTGTCGCGAGGCTCAGCCAGCTGCGTGCACCGGGGCTCGTCATGAAGAGACAGCCATCCACTCCGACTTCCGTCCTCCAGCCAGCTTCAGCACGACATGTTCGTACCAGCCAACAGCCAAACCTCTGGCAAAGACACTGGACAGGCCAAACGCCCGAAGAACAATAATAACAGGTATAATGATAACACTGACTGGGACTGAGCTACCTCACGGCTTTCGACCAAACCCTGGTCCTGCTTGAGAGTTTTCTTCCGGAACCATTTCAGGGTGCTTTAGAGGCACTGCTGTCATCGTCTGCTTTATTTCTTCTCAACGCCTTGCAAAGGGTTTTGGAAAAGAAAACAAAAACAATTCTGAGGGTGCTCCGAGACACTCCTGTCATCGTCTGGGACTGAGCCACCTCATCGCCCGCAGCCGAATCCCGGTGGCGCCTCTCCCCTCGGTGCTGCTGCTGCCGCTGCTTTGACTGCCCTTACCGTGATGATGTGTGCTGGCGGGCCTGCTGGGACTGTGATTGCGGCTTCTGTTGCTGTTGCTGCTGCTGCTGTTGTCGCTGCCCTCGCTGTTGTGGCTGGTTTGAGTGACTGTGGCGGGGACAGGCCTCCTGAACGAAAACGGGCTTGCACTGCCGTCGCTTGAAGAAGGTGGCTGCTGCAAAGCACCGGCAGCAACCGCAGCTGCTATGGAGGTGGCCACAGGGGCGGACTTGCTCGTACCTACACTCCAAGGGCATGCACGTTGCAGCAAAAGAAGAAAAGAAAAAAAGAAAAAAGCCACAAACAAACAAGGAAGATATTTTCTCTGTCAAGCAACGTTTGCAACGCAGAAGCCACATGCACTAACCTCTGGGGAACTACTGGAATTCTTCACAGTGCACAAAACCGGCCCAGAGAGAAGCTACACAGCGGCGTGTTAGGGGGGGGGGNCCCCCACTGCTGGCAGGGCGTCGCATGCTGCTGGTGCAGCCGCCACTGCCGATGCTGCTGGCGGAGGCGCTGGCGTCAGTGCCGCTCTCGCCCATGCCATGTTCGAGAGATGGAGCACGGCCCGCGGCTACAGCGGTGGCGAACGTACGGGCGCTGCTGCAGGCGCTGTCATCGGTGTCGCCGCAGCCAGCAGCGGCAGTGACAGCAGCCCAGGAAGCAGCAGAAGCACTTCTTCCGGTTCCAGCAGCGGTACCGCCGCTGCTGTCACCGCTGGCACCGGTCGTGACGGTGGTCTCTGACACGGCGCCGGTGGAAGCCGGCCCTTCCCTGGAGGCATGGATAGGTGCCTGGTTCGTGTCGGCAGATGTCGTTCTGGGCACTTTGGAGGGGATGGCAGAAGCCGTGGCGCTCCCAGGCACAACTCTGCCTGCAAGACCAGCACCGCCGGTGGCTCCAGCCGCTGCAGCAGCTGAAACAGCACTGTCACTGGCGGCACGCCCACTCTCGGCAGCAGCAGCAGCAGCAACGGCGGCGGCCACGGCGGTTGGGTCCAGGGCGATGACGGTGACGCCGAGGGACAAGAGAGAAGACAGGGCCGCCATCATGTCCACCAGAACCGCCTCGAACGCTTCCTTATCCGCATAGTAGAGCGTCTGGGGAACAAAGACCGAAAGAGAAGAAACAAACAATATGAAAGGACATTGTCAGTGAAGACATGCAGGATTCACGGCAGCAGCGGCAGCAACGTTAGCACTGCGGTGGCAGCGGCGGCGACGGCGGAGGCTGTGGCAGCAATGGCCGCGTCGGTGGCAGCAGCGGCGGCGGCGGCGGCTGCAGCAACAGCAGCTGGAGCAACAACAAGGAGTCACAGCAGAAGAAACAGCAGCCTTGGCGACCCAGGCATCAGGCAGCCCAGCAGCAGCACTCCCAACGCAAAATCGTCCAGACTGTGGTGGAAGAACAGCAGCACTCCTGCTTCCACCTCTTCCCAGCTGGTTGTGGAAAACTAACAGCCCTGCAGCGTAGCAGCAGCAGAAACAGCAGCCGTGGCAGGCAGCAGTAACAACACAGCAGAGCTACAGCTCTCCTACTGCAACAACTTCTGAACTGCGGTGGAGGAACAGAAGCAGCAGCGTAGATGGAGCAGTAGACGAGGAGCAGGGCCAGTAGAAGGATCGCCGGATTGCAGACAAGCAGGAAAGAAGCAGGAGCATCAGAACAAGCCAAAACAAGAGTGTGAATGCGACATGCCACTGCATGGCCACGGATCAGAACAGGAAGTGCAACTCGCCTGCCCCGACTGTGGCCAGCACATTGTCCTACCAGAGACTGAACGTGAGAGAAAGAGCCCGCCCCCCCCCCGCCCACCCGCCCGCNGCCTGCCAGCCCGCCCGCACTCACCCGCCTGCCCGCCCGCCTGCCACCCCGCCCGCACTCGCCCGCCTGCCTGCCCGCCCACCCACCTACCCACCCATCCAGCCGGCAAAGGCACCCAGATGAGATGAGAAAACTTTGCACGTTCTCGTTACTGTGCAAGGGAAGGCATAGGCACGAACAGCGCAAGGGAAGGCATGAACAGCGCAAGGGAAGGCATAAACAGCGCAAGGTAAGGCTTGAACAGCGCAAGGGAAGGCTTGAACAGCGCAAGAGAAGGCATGAACAGTGCAAGAATCAAGATTTCACAGACCTGAACCAGCAGTGTTCGTCTCCTCTTCGACAGGTGGCAGCCGAAAGCGTGCTCCTCGTGCCACGTCAGCGTACAGATGGCGGGAGGCACCAGCCACGTCAGCCGAAACGACAGCAGATGGCGCAGGCATTCGATGGCGGCGGTGCCGGACCCCTCATGGAACATCATGTTCTCCCTCACACGCGTCCGCACCGCTCTGCGGATGCCTCCCGGAATCTTCTGGTACATGGAATTCCTGCAAACCACGCAAACAGGCCCCATGTGGCAGAGCTTTCAGTCCAGTTCCCAGCTCTGCAAAACTTTGCATCATTGTCATAACTCCTCCAAGAAACCACTCGGTCAGCAGGCGAGCTTAGGCAGCACAAGAGAGCAGGAAGGGTTAGTCTGTTTGTCTGTCCAAATCAGCGACATGAGCAGGAAGGAGTAGTCTGTCTGTCTCCAATCAGCAACGCGGCGGTTAGTAGAAGTCATTGCCACAGCATAGGCATGAAGTGTTGGAGTACAACCACATTATTGAGCAGCAGCAGCAGCAGCAGCAGCAACTCCACCACCAGCAGCAGCAGCAGCAGCAGGAAAACCACACCAGCTGTTGAGCCTTGGCAAGTCAACAGACTGGCTGGTACAATGCACACTTGCCGAGGAGTAGGCGGCCAACAAAAGAATAGACGGGTGAGAGAATAGATGGGTGACAGAATGGACAGGCGAGAGAAGACACAACCAACACAAAAGACCACCACCACAACACCCAACCAACACAACAGACTGGCGAGGACGGCCACGGAACAGCCATGGAACAGCCACCATGACCTCTATCCAGATGTCTTGCTGAAGGGCTACAACTGTTGATGCAAGCTCAACTGCGATGGGTTAAGGACGGAGCAAAACACTCGTACAGCAGTCTCTCCGGACACCCCCAAGACAAAAAGAACCCCACACACATACCCACACTCACTCCTCCCCAGCCTAGGGCATCATGGTCAAGGGACAGGAGCATTATCACAGAATGATGAGCTAGGAATAGACCTAGGACGCTCCGCGACACGCCTACGACATTACCTGCATCCCGCTCCCACCCTTCTCTCCTCCCCACCCTCCTCACCATGCTAGGGTACTTCATTCATTTAACACTTTGAACACAAGATCAATGATGAGATGTTCCGCACCATGCCTCAAGACATGATCGCCCCACACACACCCTTTCTCTCCTCGTCACCCTCTGCAACGTGGTGGTCCCGCAGCACCACCACGGCCATCGCATGATGCATGCAGACGGACTCTGTCACACTGGCATGAGGACAAGAAGAAAGAGAACACAACCGCCAACACTTCTGCCCCTAACAACCACCAAGAGCGCTCACAACCTCCGACCACTCCTTCGCCCTCCACGTCTCACCTTTCATGGTCCACGAGGCGCCCAGCCTTTGGTCCCGCGCTTAGGGAGGAAACTTAGACCTTAGAGTTGTAGAAAACGTAAGAAGTATAATTAATCTCATGTCTCACCTCTCCTGGTCCGTGAGGCGCCCGGCCTTGGTACCCCGCTCGAGAAGCAGCACCACCCTCGCGTAGTGCAGCACCATGCCGCACGCTCCCAGCGTCGTCGACAGGCCCCGCACCGCAACCCCCGTCATCGTCGTCCTCACCGTCGCCGCCGCCACCACCCCATACCCTCCGAGAAGCTTCGCCACCACCTCCCTCGTCACAGCTGCTGCTGCTGGACCCGGCGGCGGCGACGCTGCTCCTAAACCTCCGACTGAATCCCCACTGCTTCCTCCGCTTGCTCCCGCACCTGTGGCTGCGGCTGTGGATGTTAAACTCGAACCTCGATGCTGTGAGGGGCTCGATTGTGCTTCCGCTGCTACTGCTNCTTCTTCTTCCCCTTCTGCTGCCGGTTGACCAGTCTCGGCCGCTCGTCCTTGACTGTCCCCATCCTGGCGGCCAGCACCCTCTTCTACGTTTGACGGCGGAGAAGCAGCCTGCTGCATGCCTCCCTCCGGTACAGGAGGTGCTTCACCTCCCTCCAAGCCTTCACTATCTGCTGCTGCCACGGGAGCAGCTGCTGCGCTCGGTTCGCAGGCTGCTTGTGCAGGGACAGAGAGAGAGCCTTCTGCTGTCGTGACATCCCCCGAAAGCCCAGCCGCTGCTTCTGCTTCCGCTACAGCTTCACCGGCGTCAAAGATCTCGCACGACTCGCTGTCTTCCGTCAGCAGTGGAGCAAAAAGTGATACTCGTTCTTGCTGCTGCTGCTGCTGCTGCTGCTGCTGCAACCTTGATTGCGGCAGCTCCAGCTGAATTTCATGGCTGCCCTGCCGCTCCATGCTCAGCCGCTCGCTCGCCATAGCGACAGAGCCGTACCCGGGCTCGCCCGGGGCAGGAGGGACTGGCCCGCCCGCAGGCGATCCGCGGTAGCTCTCCTCGGAGATTGTCGACACGCGGGAGAAATCCCGGGGAAGAAACAGAGGCGGAGGCTCGCTCTCGAACATCCCCTCCTCTTCGTCGTCGTCCACCGAGCCCTCGTGAGAGGACGAGCGCACGCTGCTCATCGCGGAGGTCGAGCCTGCTGCTGCGGGAGTAGACGCCTGCTGCGAAGGGACCGACGGGGAGGGAGCGGCAGAGCGGGAGATGGGCCGTTGCAGGCCCATCAGCACGGCACCCAGGTCTCCCGTGGGGACCGCGGGGGAGGCGGCGAACAGCGAGTCCTGGTTCGAGTCCCCGACGAGGTTTGTGAGCAAGGGCGAGGCAGGGCCGCGGGACGAGGACCCGGAGATCTCCGGACATGCAGACGAGTTGAACCGGATGGAGGGGTCGCCTGGCATGACCAGCTGCTGGTGCCAGTTGCTGCTGATATTGCTGCCACCGCTGGTGCTGCTGCTGCCAGCAGTGCTCAACGACGGACCGGAGGAGGACCTTCGGTGGCGAGGGGTCAGAATCTGCACCCCAAACAGTGCGGCGATCCCATCTGTGCTGCCAACGTTGGCGTTGCCGCCTCCTCTGCTGCCGTCTCTGCTGCTGCCGTCGATGGTGCTGCTGCCTCTGCCGCCATGGGACGTCTGCGGTCGGACGAATCGAGGAGGAGAGATGTCAGCCAAACTCTTGCCAGCGCCCAACCAAGAGCTGACCTGCCGCTTTTGAAGCTCCTGCACCTGCTCCGGCTGCTGCTGCTCCTGCTGCTCCTGCTGCTGCTGCTGTTGCTCCTGCTGCTGCTGCTGCTTCTGCTGCTGCTGCTGTTGCTGCTGCATATGTGCTTCCTCCAGCAAGCCTGGTTCAGAACCTGGGCTGGATGTCTTTGATTGCTCCGAAGATGGACCAGCACCACTACCACCACCGACACCACCGCCACCGCCACCGCTACCATCTCCACCTGCGCCATTGCTGTCACCAGCACCATCAACACCAGCAGTACCAGCAGCAACACCACCACCGCAGTCACCTCCCTCTCCACCACCGTCTGCACCAGTGCTGCTGCTGGTGGTGATGCCTTGAGGGTCAAAGTGAAAGCTTGCTCCTTCATCAACCCTTCTCACCTGCTCCCCTCCTCCTTCCGCATCGCATGCTGGTGCAGCAAGTCCTGGGGCAGCAGTTTCCGCAGCAGCAGGCACTCCGTCCTTGAAGCTCAGCGCCATGGGTACCCCGCAAGACACAACCTGGGGACGTGTTGCCTTCCCTGCAGCAGCTGCTGCTGCTGCTGCTCCCTCTGCTCCTACCACAGGATCATCCCGTGCTGCTTCTGCTGCCACAGGAGCCCCTTGTGCTGCCACAGCAGGAGCCTCCGCTTCCGCTGCAACAGCCGAAACGTTGCCGAGCCCATGACTTCTCACACCACCGCCGGCAGAGCTGTCGCCCTCCCTCGCTGAACCAGCCACAGCATCAGTCCTGCTTCCCTCGATATCCCCCGGGCTGCACCCTGCCCTCAATCCTCCTTCCCTTGCTTCAGAGGAGGCAAGGGACACCATCTCCTTCTTCCCTGAGCTTGGCTCTTCTTCCACAGAAGCGGCGTGAAAGCGCGAGCGTGGCAGGTCCAGCAAGACCGAGGAGTTGGCGGCGCTGCTGCTAGCGCTGTGGCTGGCGCTGACGTTGTTGCTGCTGCTGCTGTTGACACCTGAGGCTGCTGTTGCTGCTGCTGACGTGCACGACGATGCTGACCAAGACGCTATTTGAGATGATGAGGTGGCAGGCTGAGAGGACGATGATGTGGACTGTGATGACGATGACGTGGCGGTCCGGAACAGGTGGATCGAGCCAGGTGGTGGACCGAAGCCAGCCACAAGCCTCAGGCGTCGCCACGACATCACGAGCAGCACAACGAGCAGCTGTTGCGCAAGTGAGCAAACGACAAGGAACAGAAACAAAATTCTTAGACGTTTTGCAAAATGCCCAAGAGTAGGAAAACAAAAAGCTAAGACGTTGGCAAAACGTCCAAGTTTTTCATTTCCTATTGAGCCTCAGGCGCAACCACAACATCACAAGCAGCACCACAAGCAGCTGTTGTGCAGGCGAGCAATTGACAAGGAACAGAAGTGGACAGAGAGAGAAAGTGTGGGTAAGGCAAATAGACAAAGTGGGTAAGACAGAGAGACAAAATGTGGGCAAGACAGAGAGACAAAATGTGAGTAAGACAGAGAGACAAAATGTGGGTAAGACAGAGAGACAAAATGTGGGTAAGACAGAGAGACAAAATGTGGGTAAGACAGAGAGACAAAATGTGGGTAAGACAGAGAGACAAAATGTGGGTAAGACAGAGAGACAAAATGTGGGTAAGACAGAGAGACAAAATGTGGGTAAGACAGAGAGACAAAATGTGGGTAAGACAGAGAGACAAAATGTGGGTAAGACAGAGACAAAATGTGAGTAAGACAGAGAGACAAAATGTGGGTAAGTCAGAGAGACAAAACGTGGGTAAGACAGAGAGACAAAGTGTGGGTAAGACAGAGAGACAAAGTGTGGGTAAGACAGAGAGACAAAGTGTGGGTAAGTCAGAGAGAGAAGCGGGCAGCAACAAGAACAAGAAAGGGTGCCGGAGCACCGAAAAGTGCAGCTCAGATGAGTCACGGCTGGAGTGATCGGGCGTGTGGCCATGAAGCTTTGCCAGTACTTCCCGTTCTCCTCCACGAGGTGGAAGATGTGGGGGGAGGGGGGGAGGTCTGCACCTGAGAGAAGAGAACGCTCAGCCAACCATGCGGTAGGGTAAATTTTTCTTAGACGTGTTGAAAAACGTCTCAGAAAAGATTACCCGACCATGCGGTGCAACGACTGCTTGAAGCCATGAATGAGAAAGACGTTTTGCACATCTAAAAAGTCTTTAAGATGCTTTGCAGATTTAAATACTGCTTAGAGCCATGAATGAGAAAGAGGAGAGGAGAACGAGAAACTGGGCGGGAAACCAACGTGGAAAGATGGTGCACCGGGGTTGCCAAGGCCTTGAAGACACAACGCACACAACGTGAGCAGAAACACTCACCCTTGCAAACACAGTGAGGCGCAGAAAAGACATGGGCTCTTGTTCTTTTTTTCTTTTTGTTGCTCTGGAAAGCGACTTGAAAACTATAAGTCACCCTTGCAAACTCAGTGAGGCCCAGAACGAGTCGGGGCTCGTGCGCGTGCGCGTGCGCGTGCGCGTGCGCGTGTGCGTGCACGTGTGCCTGCGTGCATGCCCCCGTGCCCGGGCGGCGTGGGGTGCATGGGCGTGCGCGCGGCGCAGGCACGCCCATGAGCCCGTGTGAATGCTGCTCACCCTCATGCCACCCGCACTCGCACGCCTACCCGCCTGCTGCCAGCGCAGCCGTGCGCCCCCATGTCCCAACGGCCTCACAGCTCTGCGGCCCTAAGCCCCCTGTGCCGACACGCGGCCATGCCCCCCGCGCGCCCATGCACCCGTGTGCCCGTGCGCCCGTGCGCCCGTGCGCACGTGCGCCCGCGCGCCCGTGCACCCGCGCACCCATGCATCCGTGCGCCCGCGTGCCCGTGCACCAGTGCACCCGTGCACCTGCGCGCCCGTGCACCCGTGCGCCCGTGCGCCCGTGTGCCCGCGCGCCCGTGCACCCGTGCACCCGTGCACCCGCGTGCCCGTGCACCCGTGCACCCGTGCACCCGTGCGCCCGCGCGCCCGTGCACCCGTGCACCCGTGCACCCGCGCGCCCATGCGCCCGTGCGCCCGTGCATCCGTGCGCCCGTGCGCCCGTGCGCCCGTGCGCCCGTGCGCCCGCACGCCCGCACGCCCGCACGCCCCATGCACCCATGCACTCGTGCGCCCGTGCGCCCGTGCACCCGTGCGCCCGTGCGCCCGTGCACCCGTGCGCCCGTGCGCCCGTGCACCTGTACGCCCATGCTCCCGTCCGCTGTGCGAGCGCCCAAGAGTGCATTGCACGCGCACGGTCAAGCCTGCACACGTGCCCATGCGCGGGAGCGCGTGCACACTCCCCCCTCCCCCCCTCCCCCACACACACCCACCCACCCATACCAGCACCAACAACCGCCAAACAGTG
>SZWC01033177.1:4301-15096 GCA_023375785.1 Penium margaritaceum | reverse complement strand
CAGGGTGCAGGTAAGTAGGGCAGAACTGGGGCTCAAGTAGGACGCAACGAGGGTGCAAGTAGGGCACAAGTGCGCCATTCGCGTCCTAGTTTTGGCTCCCTAGTCTCGGAGAGGAATCGGGTTTGCCTTTGGGAGATAAAAATGGGTACGACACCAGGACTTCCTGCGAGGTCACCCATCCCCGTACTATTCTGGCCCATGGGCGCTTATCTGCAGAGTTCAAATGGGATCGGGAGACGTAGCCCAGGTATGATCGTACCACGCTTTGAAAGGGATGGGCCGATAATGTGACATGTGCGTGAGCGGGCACGACGATGCAACGTGAAGGAGGGGAATGGGCACGTCGATGCGTTGTATTTCTACACGGGGAGGAGGGGAGGGGGTGTGGGAGGGAGGACGGAGGTGCGCGCATGGTAATGGTTTGGGGACCGGGCAACACGGGCGGTGTCGAGGAGGGGTGGGGTGGGGCGGCGGTTGCAACGTGCAAATGCGACGGATGAGAGGCGGTTGGGCACTGTGGAGGCTTGTCGTGTTAGTGGCGCGCAGAGTGGTGGGATTAACGACAGGCGACGGGGACAAGGCTACGGAGACGAGGCGTGCGGTGCGTGCGTGGGATGGGGAGCGGGACGGTACGACTCGTGGGGTGGAAAGGAGGGGTGCGGGTGCTTGGATTGGTACGACTCGTGGGTTGGAAAAGAGGGGTGCGGGCGCTTGGGTTGGTACGACTCGTGGGGCTGGAAAGAGGCGCGGGGGTGCCCGGGTTGGCAGGAGTTGTGGGGTGGGAAAGAGGCGTGCATGCGCTTGGGGTTGGTACGACCCGTGGGATTGGAAAGAGGCGCGGGGGTGCCTGGGTTGGTACGACGCGTGGGGAGGGAAAGAGGCGTGCGTGCGCTTGGGTTGGTACGTGCGGGTGGGCGTGGAACGGGTGGGCGATGCGTGGGTGTGCGTCTTGTGNGCGGTGCGTGGCTGGGTTTGCGGAGTGTTGATGCAGTGGAATGGGTTGAAATGAGAGCGGGAGTCGAACCCGCATGCGTTCCCAAGAGCGAACATCTCGTTAGGGGGGAGGGGAGGGGAGGGGAGGGGAGGGGAGTTCCCGCAAGAACAAATCGGTAGAACAGAGGCTGAACCTCAGTGGATCGTAGCAGCAAGGCTACTCTGCCACTTACAGTACCCCGTTCTGGCTTAAGTCGTCCGCAAATGATTTATCTCCCCGAACATTCGGAATTGGTCCAGACGAATCACGACATATGCTCTCGGAGGCGCACAAGCGCCCCTATTTCGAGTCGGGTAATACCCGGGGAGGTAAAAAGTGCCACTTCCAGCATGGATTCTGACTTAGAGGCGTTCAGTCATAATCCTACACATGGTAGCTTCACGCCACTGGCTTTTCAGCCAAGCGCAATTACCAATTATGTGAATCAATGATTCCTCTCGTACTAAGTTGAATTACTGTTGCGGCACCAGATCATCAGTAGGGTAAAACTAACCTATCTCACGACAGTCTAAACCCAGCTCACGTTCCCTATTGGTGGGTGAACAATCCAACACTTGGTGATTTCTGCTTCACAATGATAGGAAGAGCCGACATCGAAGGATCAAAAAGCAACGTCGCTATGAACGCTTGGCTGCCACATGCCAGTTATCCCTGTGGTAACTTTTCTGACACCTCTAGCTTCAAAATCCGAAAGACTAAAGGATCGATAGGCCATGCTTTCACAGTTTGTATTCGTACTGAAAATCAAAATCAAATGAGCCTTTAACCTTTTGTTACTTGTTCCGAGTCACATTTCGGGTCGGCGGAAATTCCCGCCCGTTAGTCTCGGAGACTCTCGAGACGCGTGCCCGGGCCTCCTTCGTCGTATGCTCCAGGGCGCATGGGTTGGAATTTTTGAGCGGGAGTTGGGTCGTCAATGTCGGCACGGGCGTGCGACGTGCGTATGGATGAGTTTTCTTGATTTCGGGTTGGCGGAAATTCCCGCCCCTTAGTCTCGGAGGCTCCCGAGACGCGTGCCTGGAGGCGCTACGTCGTATGCTCCAGGGCGCGTGGGCTAGAATTTTGGAGCGGGACTTAGGTCACCGATGTCGGCACAGGCGAACGACGTGCGTATGGATGAGTTTTCTCCATTTGGGGTCGGTGGAAATTCCCGCCCCTTAGTCTCCGAGGCTCCCGAGACGCGTGCCCGAAGGCGCTACGTCGTATGCTCCAGGACGTGTGGGCTGGAATTTTTGAGCGGGCGTTGGATCACCGATGTCAGAACAAGCATGCGACGTGCGTATGGATGAGTTTTCTTGATATTGGGTCGGCAGAAATTCCCGCCCCTTAGTCTCGGAGTCTCCCGAGACGCGTGCCCGAGGCGCTACGTCGTATGCTCCAGGGCACGTGGGCTGGAATTTTCGAGCGGGAGTTGGGTCACCGATGTCAGTACGGGCGTGCGACTGCGTATGGATGAGTTTTCTCGATTTCGGGTCGGCGGAAATTCCCGCCCCTTAGTCTCGGAGGCTCCCGAGACGCGTGCCCGGAGGCGCTACGTCGTATGGTCCAGGCCGCGTGGGCTGGAATTTTCGAGCGGGAGTTGGGTCACTGATGTCGACACGGGCGTGCGACGTGCGTATGGATGAGTTTTCTTGATTTCGGGTCGGCGGAAATTCCCGCCCCTTAGTCTCGGAGGCTCCCAAGATGCATGCCCGGAGGCGCTACGTCCTATGCTCCAGGGCGCGTGGGTTGGAATTTTCGAGAAAGAGTTGTGTCACCGATGTCGGTACGGGCGTGCGATCTGCGTATGGAAGAGTTTTCTTGATTTCGGGTCAGCGGAAATTCCCGCCCCTTAGTCTCGGAGGCTCCCGAGACGCGTGTCTAGAGGCGCTACGTCGTATGCTCTAGGACGCGTGGAATGGAATTTTCGAGCGGGAGTTGGGTGATCGATGTCGGCACGGGCGTGCGGCAGGGTGGAAGTAGGGCGGAAGTAGGGCGCAAGTTGGACGCAAGTACGGCGGAAGTAGGGCGGAAGTAGGGCCCAAGAAGGGCGCAAGTAGGGCGCAAGTAGGGCGCAAGTAGGGCGCAAGTAGGGTGTAAGTAGGGCGCAAGTAGGGCGCAAGTAGGGCGCAAGTAGGTCGCAAGTAGGGCGCAAGTAGGGCGAAAAAAAGGGTGCAAGTAGAGCGCAAGTAGGGTGCAAGTAGGGCGCATGTAGGGCACAAGTAGGGCACAAGTACGGCGCAAGTAGGGCGCAAGAAGGGCGCAAGTAGGACGCAAGTAGGGCGCCAGTAGGGCGCAAGTAGGGCGCAAGTAGGGTGCAAGAAGAGCGCAAGTAGGTTGCAAGTAGGGCGCAAGTAGGGCGAAAGTAGGGCGCAAGTAAGGCGCAAGTAGGGCGCACGTAGGGCGCAAGTAGGGCGCAAGTAGGGCGCAAGTAGGGCGCAAGTAGGGTACAAGTAGGACGCAAGTAGGTTGCAAGTAGGGCGCAAGTAGGGCGCAACTAGGGCGCAAGTAGGGCGCAAGTAGCGCGCAAGTAGAGCGCAAGTAGGGCGCAAGTAGGGCGCAACTAGGGCGCAAGTAGGGCGCAAGTAGCGCGCAAGTAGAGCGCAAGTAGGGCGCAAGTAGGGCGCAACTAGGGCGCAAGTAGGGCGCAAGTAGCGCGCAAGTAGAGCGCAAGTAGGGCGCAAGTAGGGCGCAACTAGGGCGCAAGTAGGGCGCAAGTAGCGCGCAAGTAGAGCGCAAGTAGGGCGCAAGTAGGGCGCAACTAGGGCGCAAGTAGGGCGCAAGTAGCGCGCAAGTAGAGCGCAAGTAGGGCGCAAGTAGGGCGCAACTAGGGCGCAAGTAGGGCGCAAGTAGCGCGCAAGTAGAGCGCAAGTAGGGCGCAAGTAGGGCGCAACTAGGGCGCAAGTAGGGCGCAAGTAGCGCGCAAGTAGAGCGCAAGTAGGGCGCAAGTAGGGCGCAACTAGGGCGCAAGTAGGGCGCAAGTAGCGCGCAAGTAGAGCGCAAGTAGGGCGCAAGTAGGGCGCAACTAGGGCGCAAGTAGGGCGCAAGTAGCGCGCAAGTAGAGCGCAAGTAGGGCGCAAGTAGGGCGCAACTAGGGCGCAAGTAGGGCGCAAGTAGCGCGCAAGTAGAGCGCAAGTAGGGCGCAAGTAGGGCGCAACTAGGGCGCAAGTAGGGCGCAAGTAGCGCGCAAGTAGAGCGCAAGTAGGGCGCAAGTAGGGCGCAACTAGGGCGCAAGTAGGGCGCAAGTAGCGCGCAAGTAGAGCGCAAGTAGGGCGCAAGTAGGGCGCAACTAGGGCGCAAGTAGGGCGCAAGTAGCGCGCAAGTAGAGCGCAAGTAGGGCGCAAGTAGGGCGCAACTAGGGCGCAAGTAGGGCGCAAGTAGCGCGCAAGTAGAGCGCAAGTAGGGCGCAAGTAGGGCGCAACTAGGGCGCAAGTAGGGCGCAAGTAGCGCGCAAGTAGAGCGCAAGTAGGGCGCAAGTAGGGCGCAAATAAGGCGCAACTAGGGCGCAAATAGGGCGGAAGTAGGGCGCAAGTAGGGTGCAAGTAAGGCGCAAGTAGGGCGCAAGAAGGATGCAAGTAGGGCGCAAGTACGGCGCAACTAGGGCACAAGTAGGGCACAAGTAGGACGCAAGTAGGGCGCAAGTAGGGCGCAAGTAGGGTGCAAGTAGGGCGCAAGTAGGGCGCAAGAAGGGCGCAAGTAGGGCGCAAGTAGGGCGCAAGTAGGGCGCAATTAGGGCTCAAGTAGGGCGCAAGTAGGGCGCAGGTACAGCGCATGTAGGGCGCAAGTAGGGCTTAAGTAGGGAGCAAGTAGACCACAAGTAGGGCGCAAGTAGGGTGCAACTAGGGCGCAGGTAGGGCGCAGGTAGGGCGCAAGTAGGGTGCAAGTAGGGCGCAACTAGGGCGAAAGTAGGGCGCAAGTAGGACGCAAGTAGGGCGCAAGTAGGGTGCAAGTAGGGCGCAACTAGGGCGCAAGTAGGGCGCAACTAGGGCGCAACTAGGGCGCAAGTAGGGCGCAACTAGGGCGCAACTAGGGCGCAAGTAGGGCGCAACTAGGGCGCAACTAGGGCGCAAGTAGGGCGCAACTAGGGCGCAACTAGGGCGCAAGTAGGGCGCAACTAGGGCGCAACTAGGGCGCAAGTAGGGCGCAACTAGGGCGCAACTAGGGCGCAAGTAGGGCGCAACTAGGGCGCAACTAGGGCGCAAGTAGGGCGCAACTAGGGCGCAACTAGGGCGCAAGTAGGGCGCAACTAGGGCGCAACTAGGGCGCAAGTAGGGCGCAACTAGGGCGCAACTAGGGCGCAAGTAGGGCGCAACTAGGGCGCAACTAGGGCGCAAGTAGGGCGCAACTAGGGCGCAACTAGGGCGCAAGTAGGGCGCAACTAGGGCGCAACTAGGGCGCAAGTAGGGCGCAACTAGGGCGCAACTAGGGCGCAAGTAGGGCGCAACTAGGGCGCAACTAGGGCGCAAGTAGGGCGCAACTAGGGCGCAACTAGGGCGCAAGTAGGGCGCAACTAGGGCGCAACTAGGGCGCAAGTAGGGCGCAACTAGGGCGCAACTAGGGCGCAAGTAGGGCGCAACTAGGGCGCAACTAGGGCGCAAGTAGGGCGCAACTAGGGCGCAACTAGGGCGCAAGTAGGGCGCAACTAGGGCGCAACTAGGGCGCAAGTAGGGCGCAACTAGGGCGCAACTAGGGCGCAAGTAGGGCGCAACTAGGGCGCAACTAGGGCGCAAGTAGGGCGCAACTAGGGCGCAACTAGGGCGCAAGTAGGGCGCAACTAGGGCGCAACTAGGGCGCAAGTAGGGCGCAACTAGGGCGCAACTAGGGCGCAAGTAGGGCGCAACTAGGGCGCAACTAGGGCGCAAGTAGGGCGCAACTAGGGCGCAACTAGGGCGCAAGTAGGGCGCAACTAGGGCGCAACTAGGGCGCAAGTAGGGCGCAACTAGGGCGCAACTAGGGCGCAAGTAGGGCGCAACTAGGGCGCAACTAGGGCGCAAGTAGGGCGCAACTAGGGCGCAACTAGGGCGCAAGTAGGGCGCAACTAGGGCGCAACTAGGGCGCAAGTAGGGCGCAACTAGGGCGCAACTAGGGCGCAAGTAGGGCGCAACTAGGGCGCAACTAGGGCGCAAGTAGGGCGCAACTAGGGCGCAACTAGGGCGCAAGTAGGGCGCAACTAGGGCGCAACTAGGGCGCAAGTAGGGCGCAACTAGGGCGCAACTAGGGCGCAAGTAGGGCGCAACTAGGGCGCAACTAGGGCGCAAGTAGGGCGCAACTAGGGCGCAACTAGGGCGCAAGTAGGGCGCAACTAGGGCGCAACTAGGGCGCAAGTAGGGCGCAAGTAGGGTGGAAGTAGGGCGGAAGTAGGGCGGAAGTAGGGCGCAAGTAGGGCACAAGTAGGACGCAAGTAGGGCGCAAGTAGGGCGCAAGTAGGGCGCTAGTAGGGCGCAAGTAGGGCGCAAGTAGGGCGCAAGTAGGGCGCAAGTAGGGCTCAAGTAGGGCGCATGTAGGGCGCAAGTAGAGCGCATGTAGGACGCAAGTAGGGCGCAAGTAGGGAGCAAGTAGGGCGCAAGTAGGGCGCAAGTATGGCGCAAGTAGGGTGCAAGTAGGGTGCAAGTAGGGCACAAGTAGGGCGCAAGTAGGGCGCAAGTATGGCGCAAGTAGGGTGCAAGTAGGGTGCAAGTAGGGCGCAAGTAAGGCGCAAGTAGGGCGCAAGTAGGGTGCAACTAGGGCGCAACTAGGGTGCAAGTAGGGTGCAAGTACGGTGCAAATAGGGCGCAAGTAGGGCGCAAGTAGGGCGTAAGTAGGGCGCAAGAAGGGCGCAAGTAGGGTGCAAGTAGGGCGAAAGTAGGACAGATAGGTCGCAAGTAGGGCGCAAGCAGGGCGCGAGTAAGTAGGACAGAACTGGGGCTCAAGTAGGACGCAACGAGGGTGCAAGTAGGGCACAAGTGCGCCATTCATGTCCTAGTTTCGGCTCCCTAGTCTCGGAGAGGAATCGGCTGTGGCTTTGGGAGATAGAAATGGGTACGACACCAGGACTTCCCGGGAGGTCACCCATCCCAGTACTATTCCGGCCCATGTGCGCTTATCTGCAGAGTGCGAATGGGATCCGGAGTACTAGCCCAGGTATGATCATACCACGCTTTGAAAGGGATGGGCCGATAATGTGACACGTGCATGAGTGGGCACGGCGATGCAATGTAAAGGAGCGGAATGGGCACGTCGATGCATTGTATTTCCACACGGGGAGGAGGGGAGGGGGTGTGGGAGGGATGACGGAGGTGCGCGCATGGCAATGGTTTGGGGACCGGGCAGCATGGGCGGTGTCGAGGAGGGGTGGGGTGGGGCGGCGGCAGCGACGTGCGAATGCGACGGATGAGAGGCGGTCGGGCACTGTGGAGGTTTGTCGTGTAAGTGGCGTGCAGAGTGGTGCGATTAACAAGAGGGGACGGGGACGAGGCTACGGAGACGAGGCGTGCGGTGTGTGCGTGGGATGGCGAGCGGGACGGTACGACTCGTGGGGTGGAAAGGAGGGGTGCGGGAGCTTGGGTTGGTACGACTCGTGGGTTGGAGAAGAGGGGTGCGGGTACTTGGGTTGGTACGACTCATGGGGCTGTAAAGAGGCGCGGGGATGCCCGGGTTGGCACGAGTTGTGGGGTGGGAAAGAGGCCTGCGTTCGCTTGGGGTTGGTACGACCCGTGGGATTGGAAAGAGGCGCGGGGGTGCCTGGGTTGGTACGACGCGTGGGGAGGGAAAGAGGCGTGCGTGCGCTTGGGTTGGTACGTGCGGGTGGGCGTGGAACGGGTGGACGATGCGTGGGTGTGCGTCTTGTGCAGGCAGCGGAGTGCATTGGTGTGCGACGGCAGTGCGTGGCCGGGTTTGCGGAGTGTTGATGTAGTGGAATGGGTTGAAATGAGAGCGGGAATCGAACCCGCATGCGTTCCCAAGAGCGAACATCTCGTTAGGGGGGAGGGGAGGGGAGGGGAGGGGAGGGGAGTTCCCGCAAGAACAAATCGGTAGAACAGAGACTGAACCTCAGTGGATCGTAGCAGCAAGGCTACTCTGCCACTTACAGTACCCCGTTCTGGTTTAAGTCGTCCGCAAATGATTTATCTCCCTGAACATTCGGAATTGGTCCAGACGAATCACGACATGTGCTCTCGGAGGCGCACAAGCGCCCCTATTTCGACTCGGGTAACACCCGGGGAGGTAAAAAGTGCCACTTCGAGCATGGATTCTGATCTAGAGGCGTTGAGTCATAATCCTATACATGGTAGCTTCACGCCACTGGCTTTTCAGCCAAGCCGAATTACCAATTATGTGAATCAATGGTTCCTCTCGTACTAAGTTGAATTACTATTGCGGCACTAGATCATCAGTAGGGTAAAACTAACCTGTCTCATGGCGGTCTAAACCCAGCTCACGTTCCCTATTGGTGGGTGAACAATCCAACACTTGGTGATTTCTGCTTCACAATGATAGGAAGAGCCGACATCGAAGGATCAAAAAGCAACGTCGCTATGAACGCTTGGCTGCCACAAGCCAGTTATCCCTGTGGTAACTTTTCTGACACCTCTAGCTTCAAAATCCGAAAGACTAAAGGATCGATAGGCCATGCTTTCACAGTTTGTATTCGTACTGAAAATCAAAATCAAATGAGCTTTTAACCTTTTGTTACATGTTTGGAGTCACATTTCGGGACGGCGGGAATTCCCGCCCCTTAGTCTCGGAGACTCTCGAGACGAGTGCCCGGACGTCCTTTGTCCTATGCTCCAGGGCGCATGGATTGGAATTTTCGAGCGGGAGTTGGGTCATCGATGTCGGCACGGGCGTGCGACGTGCGTATGGATGAGTTTTCTTGATTTCGAGTCGGCGGCAATTCCCGCCCCTTAGTCTCGGAGGCTCCCGAGACGCGTGCCCGGAGGCGCTACATCGTATGCTCCAGGGTGCGTGGGCTGGAATTTTGGAGCGGGACTTGGGTCATCGATGTCGGCACGAGCGTACGACGTGCGTATGGATGAGTTTTCTCCATTTGGGGTCGGTGGAAATTCCCGCCCCTTAGTCTCCGAGGCTCCCGAGACGCGTGCCCGAAGGCGCTACGTTGTATGCTCCAGGACGCGTGGGCTGGAATTTTTGAGCGGGAGTTGGATCACCGATGTCAAAACGGGCATGCGACGTGCATATGGATGAGTTTTCTTCATATTGGGTCGGCGGAAATTTCCGCCCCTTAGTCTCGGGGTCTCCTGAGACGCGTGCCCAGAGGCGCTACGTTGTATGCTCCAGGGCGGGTGGGCTGGAATTTTTCAGCGGGAGTTGGGTCACCGATGTCGGTACGGACGTGCAACGTGCGTATGGATGAGTTTTCTCCATTTCGGGTCGGCGGAAATTCCCCCCCCTTAGTCTTGGAGGCTCCCAAGATGCGTGCCCGGAGGCGCTACGTCGTATGCTCCAGGGCGCGTGGGTTGGAATGTTTGAGCGGGAGATGGGTCATCGATCTCGGTACGGGCGGGCGACGTGCGTATGGATGAGTTTTCTTAATTTTGGGTCGGCGGAAATTCCCGCCCCTTAGTCTTGGAGGCTCCAGAACAAGTGCCCGGAGACGCTACGTCGTATGCTCCAGGGCGCGTTGGCTGGAATTTGCAAGCAGGAAATGGATCACCGATGTCGGTACGGGCGTGCAACGTGCGTATGGATGAGTTTTCTCGATTGGGTCGGCGAAAATTCCCGCCCCTTAGTCTCGGAGGCTCCCGAGATGCTTGTCCAAAGGCGCTACGTTGTATGCTCCAGGGCACGTGGGCTGGAATTTTCGAGCAAGAGTTGTGTCACCGATGTCCGTACGGGCGTGCAATGTGCGTATGGATGAGTTTTCTTGATTTCGGGTCGGCAGAAATTCCCGCCCCTTAGTCTCGGAGGCTCCCGAGACGCGTCTGGAGGCGCTACGTCGTATGCTCCAGGACGCGTGGAATGGAATTTTTGAGCGGGAGTTGGGTGATCAATGTCGGCACGGGCATGCGGCAGGGTGGAAGTAGGGCGGAAATAGGGCACAAGTAGGGCGCAAGTAGGGCGCAAGTACGGCGGAAGTAGGGCGGAAGTAGGACGCAAGTAGGGCGCAAGTAGGGCGCAAGTAGGGCGCAAGTAGGGCGCAAGTAGGGCGCAAGTAGGGCGCAAGTAGGGCGCAAGTAGGGCGCAAGTAGGGCGCAAGTACGGCGCAAGTAGGGCGCACGTAAGGCGCACGTACGGCGCAAGTAGGGCGGAACTAGGGCGCAAGTAGGACACAAGTAGGGCGCAAGTAGGGCGCAAGGAGGGCGTAATTAGGGTGCAAGTAGGGCGCAAGTAGGGCGCAAGTAGAGCGCAAGTAGGGCGCAAGTAGGGCGCAAGTAGGGCGCACGTAGGGTGCAAGTAGGGTGCAAGTAGGGAAAAAGTAGGGCGCAAGTAGGGCTCAAGTAGGGCGCAAGTAGGACGCGAGTAGGGCGCAAGTAGGGCGCAAGTAGGGCGCAAGTAAGGCACAAGTAGGATACAAGTAGGGCGCAAGTAGGGCACAAATAGGGCGTAAGAAGGGCGCAAGTAGGGCGAAAGTAGGGCACAAGTAGGGCGCAAGTAGGGTGCAAGTAGGGTGTAAGTGAGGCGTAAGTAGGGCGCAAGTAGGGTGCAAATAGGGCGCAAGTAGGGTGCAAGTAGGGCGCATGTAGGGCACAAGTAGGGCACAAGTAGGGCGCAAGTAGGGCGCAAGTAGGGCGCAAGTAGGGCGCAAGTAGGACGCAACATGGCTGCAAGTAGGGTACAAGTAGGGCGCAAGTAGGGCGCAAGTAGGGCGCAAGTAGGACGCAA
>SZWC01033175.1:643-18632 GCA_023375785.1 Penium margaritaceum | reverse complement strand
GGGTGGTGATGGGGGTGGTGATGGGGGTGGTGATGGGGGTGGTGATGGGGGTGGTGATGGGGGTGGCGATGCAGGAAGCAGGGGAGGCAGTCGTGTTGACAGCTGTGGCGGCGGCACTGGCGGTGGAGGCGGTGGCAGCACTGGTGGCGGTGATGGTGGCGGTGATGGTGGTGGACGTGGTGGTCGTGATGGTGGAGGCAGCGGTGGGGGAGGAGGAGGCGGCCATGGTGGTTTTGATGGTGGCGATGGCGGAGGCAGAGGCGGCGGTGGCGGTGGAAGTGGAGGTGGCGGAGGCAAAGGAGGTGGTGGTGGTGGCGCTTCTACAGTTCGGCCTACAACGGATACAGGCATGGTGGGAGTGGCGATGGTGCATTTGCTGTCCACCAGCATGCCACAGAAACAGCCGGGGACTTCAGAGAAATAGTAGAAGTAGAAAAAGGCATAGCCCTGGATCAGGCATTGGCTCTGGCATGCGGCCAAGTTTGGGGTGGTGCCCTCAGGCTGAGCCACTCTGCCTGGGTCCACCAACCGGTAGCCGGAGCAAGCCAGGCTAGTGGGACAGTTTTGGGAGTCCAGTGTACACCGGGGGAAGCGTAAAGGCGGCGGAGGCTTCGGTGATGGTGGAGGAGGAGGGGGAGGAGAGGGAGGAGGTGATGGTGGAGGAGACGGTGGCGGCAGAGGGGGGGACGGCGGCTCAGGAGGGGAGGGTGGGGAAGGAGGTGGTGGTGAAGGAGGGGGTGAAGGAGGACTGGGGGGTTGTGGTGGGGGAGGATCTGGTGGAGGAGAAGGAGGTGGTAATGGTGGAGATGGAGGCGGGCTTGGTGGAGGGGAGGGCGGAGGAGATGGGGGGGGAGAGGGAGGAGGAGAAGGCGGCGGCAGAGGGGGAGGAGGAGCTGGTGGGGAGGGTGGCGGGAAAGGTGGAGAGGGAGGCGGGTTTGGCGGAGGGACGGGAGGAGGTGAGGGTGGAGGAGAGGGAGGGGGGGATGGTGGTGGGTTTGGAGGAGGACGTGGTGGTGGAAAGGGAGGGGGTGATGGCGAAGGGGACGGAGGAGGAGATGGTAGAGGACTGGGAGGGGGCAGTAGTGGTGAGGGACGTGGGCGTGGTGGAGGAGGAGGAGGTGGATTCGGCGGCGGAGACGGAGGAGGCGAAGGTGGTGGCCGCGGGGGAGGGCGTGGCGGTGGAAAGGGAGGAGGTGATGGTAGAGGGGAGGGAGAAGGAAGTGGAGGTGGAGAGGGAGGAGGAAAAGGTGGCGGCGGCGTGGGAGGAATTGGTGGTGGGGAGGGAGGCGGCAGCGGTGGGGGGGAAGGAGGAGAAGGAGGAGGCCATGGCGGCGGAGAGGGAGGAGATGACGGCGGTGGCTGAGGTGGAGAAGGTGGCGGCGGAGAGAGAGGAGGCCACGGCGGAGGCGAGGGAGGGGCAGGAGATGGGGGAGGAGAGGGAGGAGGCGGAGACTGCAACGAGGGCGGTGACTGCGGGGGCGAGGGAGGCGCTAGCGGCGGTGGCGGCGACGGCGGCAGAGCCGGCGCAGTGCGGCCCATCGCGTGGGGCAAAGCGATCGCCCCGCCGACCGTACACACCCCGTCGACCACCGCCCCGCACCAGCAAGAATCGGAAACGTAGTAGAAAAAGTATGGATAACCTTGGCGCAGGCACCTCGCTCGGCACGCGTCCATCGTTCTCGCGGAACCCCGCGGCTGCGTCACGCGCCCTGGGTCGATGAACCTGTACCCTTTGCAGGCCAGGCCGGTGGGGCAGCCGCTGCTGTCCAGCTCGCACTGTGGCAGCTGCTGCAGTACCGTGGTGTCCTGATCCTGGGCATAAACGAAGACAGTGTTGCTGACGTCAGCGTGGAAGAGCGGGAGAGCGAGGAGGAGGCCAAGACAGAGGTGGGCGACGAATGGAAACACGAGTGTGGCTCTCGCTACGAGCCACCTTCGCCGTCGACGCCGTCGTCGCTTTCGCAGTGGCGGATGATGCAACATTGTCGAGTCGCGCCGGATCCGTCCTTCGGAAAGAGGAACCGCAGCAGTAGTCCGTTGTGAAACGCGTGCTGTTGCCTTAGCGCTGTGCACGACAGCGCCGACACGTGCCTACTGCAGGCGCAGACGGAGGCCACCGCCCATCTGACATGCTCACCCAACGTGGTTTATGCCTCTGCTCCAACCAAAGCTGCAAAAATCCCTGCTGATGCTGCTGCTAGTGCCATTGCTGCTTCTGCAGCTGCTGCTGTTGCTGCTGCTGCTGCTGCTTCTGCTGCTCCTGCTCCTGCTACTGCTGTTGCGGATGATGCTGCTACTAAAGGGAGGCGACAGCACCGGCGAGACTTCTCTGTGCTTCATAGAACCAGCTGCGGCTAGTAGCTGTACCTCGGTTGGTCTACTCGACTACCGTCTACCACTTGTGACTGCGGCTGTGAATTGCTCCGCTCGACGACAGTCGACCAGCTGCGGCTGTTCGAGAAAGACCACAGCCTGTACTACGGCCTTCACCAGAATTCTGCGATCATCGCTTCGACGCCGTCGTCTCGGCCAATGAGAAAACCAGTACGGCTAGCCCAAACCAGTGATATCGAACGAGAGAACATTGGGCAAGTGCTCATGAGAAGAGATTACTGGGCAACACTGTCCTTCATGCTCGATGAAACGGGAACGATCGAGAATCGCCCACTCGCGATTAGGATGTGTTCTCTTGGAGTCGTGCGGATTATCGCGGTCGCGCACCCAATGCGATGGCCTGACGAGTCGTCCGGTTCACTAAACAAAAATCAGAGGGATGGAAGAAAGCATGCTCTCACACCGGTTCGTAGCAACTCCGCCACGTAGCCGCAAATACTCGCCACGTCTACAACTTCCACATGGCGGAAGTTGTAATGTTCTTCATTTTTGGAGAAAATGCAACTACTTATCTTGAAAATCAAAGGCTCAGGAAAACACAAAAGGAACCCACCCCCGACGAAGGCGCTCATGATGGGCGCAGAACCCTAACATTGAGCGTCGCTTCCTTTAAGGTGAGCATGCTTAAAAATATGCACAAAGAGGAGTAAATAAACATAAAACAAAAAGGTTTAATCATCCAAGCCAAGAAAATGGGACTCCATCCCTGTCTATAAAAATAGACAAGGCCATCTCACTAAAGATGTTTTCTATCGTAAAACACAATATACTTCTACAAGAAGTCAAACCCTGAGTGGAGTATGAATATTTACATCTGTTGTGCATCATGCTCTCCGAACACATCCGAGGAGCATACTGATCAAACCAACTTGGTAACGTGCAAAACATTCCCTATCACTATTGGTGTCGCCCATGGACACCCTTTAAAAAATCCTTAAAAAAACAACGAATGTTCTAAAGTCTCCCGAAAAGGACATAAATCCAACCAATGTATCTAAGGGAGTGGTGTTACTTAGGGATCTCAACCAAACCTGGCATAGTAAGAATCAACCCATCTCATAAAAGGAACCCAAGACACACATGGGCAAGTTTAAATACATCCTTCCTACCAACAAAGTGTGCCTACATTCCCTAACAAAACTTCATTCACACGTACTTTGTTACTTATCGGTAATTTGCACTGAAAAGGATAACATTCACTCCACCATTGTAACCAAAATATGATCCTTTATTTTGAGAAGTCAAAAATAGAAAGCTTCCATTATGCATTTTTTAATACAAAATGATGATGAACAAACATGTCAACAACACCTAATCAAAAAACAATACTCAAAAGTTTAACAAAAAATGCTTTCTTTCATAAATTTTCATTCAATTCAAATTCTAAATGTTGTTTCTAGAAAACCAACTAAATCTATTTGATGATCTTCACCCAATTGAAAAGGTGCATTATCAGACAGCATGAATGCAAAAAAAGGGAAATAATGACCAAAACACGCTTTTCCATGTGCACAAAAAGTATCCAAGTACCCTAAACGAATGTTTCACACCTTGGTCGACATGGCATGGAAGATCATGCACCTTTTGTGTAAGGAGTTGGGACTTGAGAACAGATGAAATTGTTTAAGAAAATCATAGTTTTAGCTTTGAAATCTATTAAAAACATTTTTAAGACGTTATGAAAACATGTGGGTAGAATCAAAGCTAATTTATTCACCCAAAACATAACTTCTCTATTTAAAAACTAACAACAACAAAGTTCCTCAACCATGGTTTTCGAAAATGAAAGTAATTTTTTCATCAAATTATTCATGATTCATACACAAATGGACTCCTTTCTTACGGAAGTAAAATAAAGAATGAGATGGAAAGAAAGATTTACAAAGAGAGAGGAGAGGGCAAAGAGGTAAAGATATAGAGAAGAAGAGGGGGGACAAAGAAATAGATAAAGAGACAAGATACACATAGATGGAGAGAATGAGAGGGAAGAGTGAGAGAGAGAGAGAGAGAGATAGAGAGAGAGAGAGAGAGAGAGAGAGGGATTGAAAGATGGTGATAGAGAGACAAAGAGAGACAGAAAGATCAATTGGAGAAGTTGAGTCCCTTGAGGGAAAAAGATGAAAAGAAAGCTTTTGACACTTCCAAATACATCATGAAGGTAAAAACTCTTTTCAATGAAGGGTAAATTTGTAGGAGTGATGACTTGAATAGAAAACAAAAGCTTTTCATTAAATATGAAAAGGAGAGATAATAACTAATTGTGAAGATGGTAAAGAATTTTCTTCAATTCGCTTGATTTGACTTGAAACACGTTCTTTCATACCCATGTGTGAGGTGAATTACATAAAAAATACCTTCCTTGTTGAACATTGCTTTCCTTTGAAGACACATTGATTATTGCATGCGAATGATACATTATGAGTAAGAATATTGCTCGTCTTCATTCTTAAAAAGGAGGTAAAACATTTCTGAAATGTATGTACCAATTTTTTTAGGGCATGTATTGTAGATTTTGAAAAAAAGAATAGATGGACACATTATCCAATCCATTCAAAATCTCCACAGTGAAAGCTCTATAATAATGACATTATGAAAATCAGAATTTTATACTGATTTCATACTTGCAAAAATTGTGCTAGTAACATTCATGGAAAAGAATTTTTTTACATATTGTCATTCTATGATACATAAGGCAATGCTAAAAGGAAAACATAATAACTGAATTCTCGCCCTTCTACATATTAAGATGGTCACATGCAAAGATGGTCATATGCAAACATGGTCATACATTCATAAGACTCAAACATCAATCTCATGACTATCAAAGATGAGATACGGATCCTTACCTAGGAGTCATCTTAGATACGTTTTGTTTATAAGAAGAATTTTTTGACCATCAGTAGTTGTCAAGACAAGTCTCATTTCATACTGTTATCTTTTAACGCCCCCCTGTACACTGATGTGCAACCACCAAAGTGGTTGGAAGACCATGTATGCACCTTAATCAAGGCACTTTATGGGATTTCCGAAGATCAGATGCTCATTGCCAACAAAAAATCCTCTTATTCAACTTCAAGGCATGTTTTTACTAGTAATATACATAGTTTATATCTTAAATTTGCAACCTCTCACATGACAAGAAATTGCATTAAGAATAACATCATATGAGGCATTCATGCACGTATTTTATTACATGTTAGTGACTTAGAAAGTAGTGTATGCCAAATATTCCTCCAACAATTATGCTAAAGGAATCCAGCATAGGAGCCAAAGAGTTAAAGCATTCTAGGTTTGACAATGTATTCTAGTTAGTATTATTCTTTGAGATCCGTTCCAACATGTCCACATTAAAAAAAAATGAAGATTCAGTTACATAATTTAGCCAATCGAGGTTCAAATTAATATTAAACCGACAACAACAATGGAATCCATTAAATATCGTATCCCTTTTCTTTTTTCATTATATTCCTTTATGCCAAATTTTCAAGAAACTAGATTGCGCATGATAACCCTTTTGCGTAGTTTGCGAGGGGATTGGAGATGCCCTACCTAGCAAACAAAAAATATTGATTCCCTACCCAGGACTTAGAGGAAAGGACTTTTGTATCCATTTGCTTTGCCATAATCAATCAGGAGCATGCCAAGCTCATGAAACAAAGTAAGGTGGGGCATGCCCACCCCCCTCACGACTTTTGCTCTTAGACAAGAATCACAATCAAGTGATGACTAGTTTGTGATTGCTTTTACACGCAAGATTGAGAATTTCTCTATTTTTCTCTAGCATTCTATGTTCAAAACATGAAAATCAAAACCAAAGTAAAGATTCCATGTCAAAAAGAAAAACAATTTGTTGCTCAGATATGATAAAAAAACGTCTGTTTCCCCATCTAATGCAAACAACCTTTTTTCCCTAAAAAGGAAAACCCTTCTAGGTCAAGCATTCAATCTATGATTAAACAAAAACAAGGAAGAAATTTAGGCTCAGGGTTTTCAATTTATGTCTATGCGAGCGGGGCCTTATAATAGGGAAGCCAAGCAAGTTCCCTTTCAACGCATGGGCAGTCTCGGACCTAGAATGCAAACCATATGCAAACCCCTACCACAAACATTGAACAACCACTCAAATGAGGGGTTTGTGAAATTTTAAAGATATTGATGACATCAACATAACAATGCTACATCACATGGTCCGTCCACATGATGCAATTTCTCACTTTTTATACAAAATGACAATTTTCTTAATTCACTCACAAGTGGAGTCTTGTTCTTTCAAACTCCAACGAGACTAGTTTTACCCTTCCGAACAACCAGCAAGGCATCCACGGAAAAAAATGATGTGGGTAAGCAATAAATGAACCCAAATTATTTTCTTGTGCAAAATTTTTGATTGCATAACATAATTTTAATTTTGTATTCTAACTTCAATAAAATCCATGGTTTCCTCTTTGAAAGGTAAAAAGTAAATTATGACATCAGAAATTACGTTGGAAAGAATGTATTCTCTTACATTTTTGCACTGAAAGCTTTTGAGAAAAAAGAAACGTACCTTTGAACTTTTCGCATGAAACATTGAATTTTTTTATATATGTTATAAATTCTCTCAATCACTACATGACTGGTAAGTGTAAAGATTGAAAAACACTCATAACAATAGAGAAGACTATCACTGGCACTAAAACGTTGTTTGTAAATTATTTCGCAGTGCAAAATGGCCATAGAAAACTTATAAAGACGAATTTCTTAGAACAATTAGTTTCATTACTTGAAAAGCTATGCAGCCAAAAAATTTCTTTTTTTGGAAAAACAAAAATCTAGAAGACAATGTTATCATTTTTTGTCAATCTAACACCGGAATTAATGTTTTCTGTATGTTTTTTAAGTATTTACATTTATCTTTGGAAATGTAAGCAAGAAATGGCAGCTTAAGTTGAAAACACCTAACTCATGTAAAAATTAAATGAGAAAACAAGCATGAGGCCATGAAGGCAATCAACATGAAAGGCGCTTCATAATTGTAAAATTGTTTCATTGTTTCAATGTGAAAAATGAACGATTGTTATTCTCACAATCATTTAGTGAAATACACAACAACACATATCTCTCAATTTGGCTTGGCATGTAGTCTCATCAAGCAATGTTTCACTCAATCAACGTTCAACAATGCACCAACCACCAATTGGAAAGTAATTTGGAAAATATTGTTCTAATGTTACTTCAAAGCATCTGTTGTTTTGTTGCTTTTACATTGAACAAAAGATGTTTTCATAGCATGTGACTCCTTATCGTTGAGAAAGCAAGATAATATTAAAATCTCAATTTCTAGAATTCATTCCTAAATTCAGTCACCTCCCTTCATGGTTTCATGAATATGTTTAAATAAAGAACCCAATGATTTATACCAATGATGTACGTATAATGTGTTTTACACAATAATATCCTCATGAATGTACATGTTCTTTGTGATAAAAATAATAGAAATCTCATCAATTATCTCTTAACTAAGTGTGAGAATGGCTTCTATTGGTGATGTAATGTTCCTTTCTTTTCCTTAAAAATTAATGATTCATGGAGCTTTTCTTACACAAGAAAAATGTTCATCATTGAAAATACAACAATCTTTTAAGAAAAAACAAAATCTATACTCTCTTTCAGACGAACAAATGCTACTTCTTCACAGATGAGAAAAGAATCCAATTTTTGGCTTGAAATGTTTACACGTAAAACATGGAGACTTGGTTTAAAGCTCTTTTTCTATGAGAGAAGGACCCAAAATGAATCAAAGAAAAATATGCATCTTATGGAGAAATATGTTTTGTGAAGATATATACCATTTTCATGCCTAGAAAAACACATAAATTAAATTACAACAACTCTATTGGTTAAGGGAAAATTTCTGATGTAATGAGGGATAATATAGTTATGACCAAATTTGAACCATTTTTTAAATTTATTCCATGCAATAACAAATGACAGATGGAATTGAAGTCTTTGATCTGTGAGATTCTAAATTTCTATGTACTCCAAAATTTTGTTTCAGATGAAGGAGTCATTTTGCATCATTGGTTGGGAAAGATATTGAGTAACCAAAAAATAAATATATATTTGGAAGGAAATGTACATAGTTTCAGGTTAGAACAACGTAAAAACCCTTTGGCATTGAGAACTTGGATACTGATATAGGTTTTCAAATTTCCATTAAATGAACTCATACATATGCTCAAAAATGAAATTCAATCAGCAAAATAACATGAACATGTGCATGGAACTTAAACGTAAGCTGCAGATTTCTTATCAAAACGTCAAGCGCTTGCCCCTTTATGTTGGAGCATCCGTGCGGCAACCACGTTGGGCGTCCCCAACCTCCTATGGTTGTAGTCCATGAATGCCGCCATGCAAGAATGTTGTTCACTTTTCCACGTTTAGGTGGCCCCTCAAACACGCACCGATCTCTATAAGCTACTAGCTCACATGATCACCCTTGTGGGCAAGCGAGATTCAAGCACATCTGAGTTTTGTTTAGGTCCACACACTGCCAAATGAATATAATATTCCCTAATAACCCACGAGCGAAGAGTACGTTCTTAGTGCTAGAGTAGGTGAAGAATCCCTTATTGGCAATAAGGAACAAAGACTGTCAGTGGTGGGTGAACGATTCTCATTGCCGTGTATGAAGCCAAGAGGCTCAATTGAAACATGTCATGTGTCTTTTTATCTGACGGAAGCAGTAATCGGTATGCCACTAGCCTCAAGGGTGCGACAATTCGAAATAACCAAATCCACTTTGATCAAAACAAATTGGCACCCATGGAGACTTCAGCCATAGATTCACTATGGTCAGCAACACTTTGTTCAAGATCACAAACAACACCTCATGGCAAATGTTTTTTGCAATTGCCTTTTATTGCTGCCAAGCAACTTCAAGGTGACCTTTGAAATCCACTAACCTGGATTCAATGCGCTTGGCAAAAGCTTGAGTAGATACAACCTATCCTTCTCTTCTCTCACACCTCACGAATAAACAAAGCACCACTGGATGCCAAGCACTATTCAAGACAAAGATTATGAACTGCGTAGACTCTTTTACCAAGTTATTCACAGCAAACTATTCCGATGCTAGAATTTGTCCCACTTGTTCATGGTAGGGTCCACTTACATGCAAAGCAATTGTTCCAGAGTATAGTTCATGCAATCTCTTTATCCGTCAGTTTGAGGGTGAAACGTTCTCAACATCTGCGACTCACTATCAAAGTATTCGTACACCTTTTCCCATAACATATAATTATATTTTTTATCTTCATCACAACCGCAAGCCGTGGTTGTTTACGAAATCCTCAAGGATAAGACAAGCGATCTTCTTTACGTTCACAGTAGTAGTTGTAGGAATTAAGTGTGTCATCTATGTAAGAAGATGCAAAACCACTAGTACAACATCGTGGCCACGGATCCTATCTGGGAGACCGGTCATAAAGACTATGCAGGCGGACTCCCATGGAGTCGTAAGAATGCAATGTTGTTGATGGAGACCATAATGCTTCTTCTTATTCCAAAGACATGAGTTGCATGTCATGCAATACTTAGACACATTGATACTCCATCGTGGGCACCAATAGTGGTCCGAGAGTAGTTGTCTCGTCTTTTGAGGTCCCACATGACCTATGACCGACGAGTTGTTGAACTATAAGATAATATTTGCTCGAAGGTCTCAAGTGTTTAGCACAACTTGTTCTCCGTGCTAGAAGATTTCTTCGGCGTCCACAAATTTGTACTAGTACAAAATTGGAGAGTCTTTAAACCGAATATCCACAGAATATCCTATTTGCATCCAAATTACAAAACCGATGTAAGGCATAATCTCTTGACTTACTTGCTGTGGAAGTGTAGAGAGATCTGATGTCTGTACTCTTAAAGCATGAATAACTATGAAACACCCAATAGTCTTGTTAGTTACTTGAATTTCCACAGGCTTTTTTCTTAGTGGATTAGCCACGTTGATGCATCCTGACCTAAAATCCCATGTGAACAAAAATGAGCTCAAATATTCACTCTAACGTGCCCGTATTTAGGATGGAATACTCTTGCATGAAGCGTCGAAGGTAGTTTGCAAAGCCAAGGAAAGACCAAATTTGCCCAAACATTTCCACAAGTGGCCAGTTCACAACAGTTTGGACCTATTATAAGTCGACACGGTTCCCGTCCTTCAAGGGATGTTTCCAAGGTATTCAATCTCATCTTGTTCAAACTTGCACTTGCTCACTTCCGCATAGGAATTCTGTTTCGGAAGGATTTTTAAGACTTTATGCATATGTTCTCTGTGCACTTCCATTTATTTCGAGAAACCATGATGTCTTATAGGTAAACAAAGACAATTTGACTGAATTCCTTGGCAAACGTTTGGTTCATTTCTCCTTGGAAGGTTGCTGTGGCATTTCTAAGCTCAAAGCATAACACCCAAAAGTGAGAGTTTCCCATGTACATTTAAAACACGGTTTTGGTCACATCATCTTCTGTGATGCGATTTAGATGGTACCCTTCAGACAAATTCAAGGACAGAAGAAATCGTGTGGCCCATGTGTATTTCTAGTGGACGCCCACCCTGAGGGTCATGGAATAAATACGAGAACTCCACGAATAGAGATTCAATCGCTTGTGGTGTGTCTCCTTTGACGGCATCCTCCACTTTCTATAGGTTAGCCTAGAAGTATGCACAACCTTGTTGCACACGTTTCTTGACCTGCATAGTAGACAAGCTATCATGGACGTTTTGTGAGGTTGGCTAAAATTCCGCACACAAAACCAACCAAAAGCAACATTGTCCTTTTGAGAAGACCATAAGCTTCGATTCAAATAACATTAGAGCCTTGCTCACAAGCCGTTAGGGATCGCCTAGCACCACGTCAAACGCGTCCTGAAGATTGAGTACCTTCAACATGACACTTTTTGTGTACCCTTGGATACGAAGTTTTGGCTTTACAAGTACCCATCAAGGTTACCATATGGTTTTCATTGACAACAAGTGCGTCATTCAATGGCTATAACTTCAAGCCAACATGTCGATAAAACCGAGGCAAACAAAAGGGACATCTCTTCTAGTGTCAGCAAGTACACTCACAAAAGCACCAGCTAGGTGTCCTTTGAACTCAATCATCATGTTTCCTCCACTCTATAAAGTGAACAGGCTCAACGATGACAAGCTGGGTTTGTGAAAAACACAAAATCTAATTGATAGAAGCACTAGCTCCCATGAATTACCTACTGAATGCACATCCTATGGGCACATATTAACTTGGCTAGCACTTTCTCGTGTTTAAACTCCACAGATTCAAAATTGTCGACTAAAGGTAACGTATATCTCATTGATTTCATCATTTTTTGGGTGTTTGCTTCAATCACTTTGTTACACGATACTTGCACAGTGATCGACATCGCCAAAAGTAAGGAGGTTTGATCATGCATCTCACAACAGATGCAAAATGTAATGGGCAATGCCATTTAGGAAGTGTTGAATGAGGTTCAATAAGGGGAGAAATCAATGGTTAATATCCTTGTTTGAAAACAAAAACCCACACCTTTCATCGAGTTTTACCCTAGATTGGTCCCCACTAACGTCACTTACGGATGGGTGAAAGCCCGCCCCATGACCTTATCCGTTACCATGATCAGGCTTATTTCCACAACTACAGCCTTGGCCATGCCCATGTCTACGGCCTCCTGTTGCACCCTCCAAGTGCCCCGCCTGTCCCTCCAGCATTTGTAGCATCCATGCGTGGATCACACCCTTCCTTTGTACGCACGTTTTGTCATGCATTTTTGTAGTGGATTAGGTTCAATAAATACACTTTTCTCATGTTGTCTCGCAACGGCCTGCAGCTTGTCCAAGCTTGGCATATTCCAATTTTGGTGGTCTTATCCTTTAGCTTCCTGCTACGGAGTCCATTGTGCAAGTACCCTAGCAGCAAGCACTGTGTGTAATTGAAAGTCTGGAAACCGTGGATTTTGTCGAAGCTTTCGGCTTCCTCCACCAGCACGGTGAACTCGCTTAAGTAGGCCTCAAGCAAGTTACCCAGTTCCCTAAAGTCCTTGATCTTGTGGAGTCACGTTGCACCTTTCCATTTTCGGTATACGTCTTACATATGTTTACGTAGAAAGATTCCCTTAACATGGGCTGCCACTTGAAATGAGGCCTTTCTGCTCTTCACACCTTGACCACCTACTTGAGGAGCGTGTCGTCAAGTCGCATCATGGCAAGATTTTTCCACAACTACAAAGCCTAATAGACGCGTAAAATGTGCACGATCCAGTTGAACAAATCAACCAGTTTCACGCTCTTTTACAAAACAAGAAAACGATGGAGAAAGGACGTGTTCATGACGTGCCTCGAAGTCGTCAAGGAATGCAAGTCGTCACTGCCATCAACAGCGGCATTAGCAGCTACGGCGTGTACCACTTGTAGTTGCATCGGCACCAAATTCACGCTTTAGAACATGTTGTCAAGGCTGTCGCATTGGCCAGTTGCCTCATTGGCGGCCACGTGTTGCAGTTGGCGATCAAGATCTAGGTTCCCAATTCTTTGCCGACTGTGGGCTAGTAGATTGGCAAAAGCAAACTTCAGCCTTGATTTCACCAAAGCATCGACAATAACCTTCAGGGCCTCATGTCAATAGTGCACCTTCATCCGGAAACAAAAAGGTACAATGTGCGTACGTGCCTTCGAGTAGACGAAGTGGAGGCCATCGCTAGCAACGATGCTCGAGTGAGTGTTGCCCTGAGAAATTGCAGCCACATCATAAGAAGGGGGGTCTGCTCCCACTTGCCACAGTGGTGCCTTACCTCCATTGTCAGTGGTGATATTGCGTGAACTTGTCCCTTCTGCTGCAAACTTAGCAAGCCTGCGGCAGTCATCCCGAATTGCCTTTGCGATGTTATCATTCACTTCCTCCTTGCATGGCAGCTTTCGACGCCTTCCCATTTCACGGCAGTCTCGCCACTATCGGTAGCCTCAATCAATGCAACAAGTGCCTTGATTTTCTTTAGCAATGGGCTTGCGTTTGCATCACAACGATGGTGATGATTGCAATCCTTACTGCCTTTGCAATTTTTGGCATTCTGCTCCACGTCAAGGCACCCCCATCGTGAGATCCTCCTCCATGGTGCCTACCGTCACTTTTAGGTCGCCCACGTGCACGTTGACACTCTCGTCAAGTACTTTTCCATCCTCCACACTCATCTTGGTTTCATTGAGGTTCGCATAGGCTACCTTTGGTGGTAAAGTTACCTTTGGTTTGGCTTTCGTCCTTTTATCGGCAGCTCCTTAAACATGGACTTCACCGACGGTGAGTGGTGAGGTCCTTAGCACCTTGCCATAAGTGTTCCTTGACAGTTTGGCACTTGCCATTTTAACGCTCCTATAACTAGTACATGAAAATTGTTGCGGGAATCAATCCAAAATTTTGAGGTGGGAACGTTTCCATAGTCTTCTTTCTCTCACAATCGGTGAGGTAATTTTAATCTTAATTTCTATTTTCTTAGGCTGCAAACTCGGCACAAGGGCACGGATTTTGAAAACTAGTCTTTTTAATCTATGACTTAAGGCAAATGGTAGTGAGTAGAATGTAGGAAGAGAGAAACTTAATACGGAAGAAAATGGAAAGCGGTGTGAGTAACAATCACAAAAACAAGACTAAGGGGTATAAGGAGGAATTTTAAAAAAATTTCTAGCAACTATTTCACGCTTCCTTCTACCTCCATGTCTTCCTCTTCTCTATTTGTCTTCCTTGGCCATGTCTTTGTACTTGATTCCTCTTGCATTCTTATTTGGCTTCTTCCTTAAGCCAGAGGCGTAGAAGAACGGTCAAAACCCGTCAAGGTAACACCCTCCTTTTTTGGGTGCTTTCAGATCCATAGAGTTCCTTGCCTGGGGAAAGGGTGTTATCCCAATTGTAGGATGAGGGAAGGAGTTTTACGAATCAGGAAGATTTGATGGTCTTATGGAGTTGGAACCCCCCACCTAGTCCCACAAAAATCCACCTCGCACCTTGACAGTGAGGAGAGGCTAGAAGGCAGTGGCTCTAACAAGTAGAAGTTTTTCTTAACTGTCTAACCCACTTTACGACACTTGAATTCGTGAATTATGGATGTTGTAGTCCCTTCTCGCGTTTCCACGGCTACTTGCATCGTCGTATGTCATTTTATATACGAGGTGGCCACCATTTCCATCAAACCCTTAGTCGCATGGGTCATTTAGCTTTGAGAGCCACTACAATGGGTGGAGTCTCTTGCTCCTACTCTGTAGTCATCATCATAGTTTGCAAAATGGCATTATCTTTCCTCGTCAATGGCTTACCCCCTTTGCAGGATTGAAGGCCAATCTTCATCAACGACCCTAAGCGGCAAGACTCCAATATCTTGAGTTTACGGAGGCCCATTCCCGTTTATTTCCATATCCTTAGTTTTCAGATGTAAAGCGGGGGTTCTTACCTCGGACTCGTGCATTTGCACATGTTTTTTCATTCATTTTTTGTTGAATTTTATTCCAAACAAACTGAAATTTATGTTTGCTACTGCCCAGTGTGAAATCATTACGTGCAAGGCACGTTGGTGACCATGCGCTAAGACTGTGGTGATCATGGTGATCACATCCCTTGTCCCCCTCCCTCGTCCTTGCTCTCTCATTTGTGAGGAGGGTGGGCGCGGTCCAAGGCACGAGGCCAAGAGGTCTCACCTTCGAGGCCCTTGCGGTCCCTTAGTTGTAGATGGGGATGAGGTTGTGATTGGCTTATTGTGGCTTGTTGGCTAGTGGCTGGCTGGTTGCTTGGGTGACCGCTGGCCGTGTAACTAGGCATTTGCGAGTTAGCTGACAGCCAGCAAAATGTTGGCCGCTTGCCAGCACTCATTTACGTGAGGGGTTGTGCGCAACCACCCCTCGCTTCAGTGAGGAGGGGGGGCCAAATCAGCCTACTCGCTACAATATTGGTTTGATTATATTGTTGTATATTAAAACATCATAAATTAAAAAAACAAAATAACTACTCAAATGAGGTTTTGTGAAATGGAGGGAATTACTTGTGCAAGTATTGTAACATGTTTGGTGAAGAATAGTACAAACATGTTTCATTCATCCTTGGTTATTGTCAATTTACGATTTTTACATGATTGTGAATCATTTGTAAAGCACAATTATCCTTGAAAGGATTCGTTTGAAATATTTTCATTAGTGAAACATATTTCATTACATTTTGATTGAAATTCATTGCCATTGATTTATCGAGAATAAGAATTTTGTTCTAAAGTTTTTTTTGTGAAATTTTATTGAAAAAAGGTGTTTTGTATGTTTCGAATTTTCTGGAACGTCACATGCATTTTAGTTTTTTCTTTAGTTTTGATTATGTTTGCAAAGCACATTGTTAACCCTCGTTGTTTGGCAAGTTCATATGCAGTTGGTTGACATCTTTAGGTGAAAAGGTTGATGTTATGTAGAGATTGATGGATCTTAGAAGTAATATAATCTTGTAATGATTAGAATGCCGTTGTTTACATGCTCATGTTTTGGAATTGAGAGCACCCAATTCCTTCTTCACATAGTTAAGAAAAATTGCAATGTTGCTAATAATCCTTTCCTACCTTTCAATCGACACAGGTTTTATCACTCTTTCCAAAAAATTAAAGGATGATACGCTGTTTTAGCAATTGAATCTCATGGTTCACTATGGATGCAGATTTTTGTATGTTACATTTAAGATATAAAAAAACAATGATTTTTGTACACGGGAAATTTCATGAAAAGGATACAAATGCACAGTTTTGTGAGAGGCACATAATGATGAATTGGTTATCTGGGGAAAATTTAATAAAAACGTTCTGTCGCTTGATACAGTACTGTTGTCAAGAAAAGCATATTCGTTTTTTATGAAGTGTAGGTTCGCTTCTGTATGAAACTTTCCAATGATTTGATTAGACCCTTCAAATCGTGTTCTGTAAACAACTGCCTCCTCCGTTTATGGTCAGATGAACAATGAACGAATGGGTACCTATATGCGGTTCGACGGATTCGAGACTGGTTGTGCAAGTCGGCACCCCTTGCGCACGCGGCACCCAAGAGAACCACCAGAGAGACCCCCCTGATACTGGGCGGCTGATAAGAGGGTGGTGAAGCAGCTAATGGAACCCTGTTTGTTCGAACTAGTTTTCGGTCGCTGCTGGTAACGTCGCGAGTTTGACCTCGCGAGGGCGTCGTGAAGGACAGATACCTTGTCCTCCGATTATGAGACGTACCGTGTCAGATTAACAACGTTTTCAAGATTGTTTTGACTGGACGTGTCCACAAGCGTCGCGAAGACTCATCGCTCTCTCATTGTGTAGAGAAAGTCGTAGAGAAAAGATTGAGAAGCATTACTGGCGCCATGAAAAATCGTCGCTTACTGATTCGACGGCGCAAAATCCGTCGCGAGTTTGCTATCCTAAAACGATCCGGAATCGGCCACCATAATAGGGCAAAGCCAGCCCTCCCAGACAGCCGTCGTGGACCGTCTTGAGGAAGGGTTGACCTCGATCGACCATGACGGCTCTGCCCTTTAATGCTAGCAATGCCCTCCTGCGGTGGCTAGTCCGGATGGACGGAGGCCAGCATATTCGCAACTGGTTTTGCTTCAGCGAATCGGCAAGTGAGGCATCTGCCCATCCCCAGTGGAAATCGTCGATTCTTTCGGGACGATTTTGGTCTACAAATAAGAAAGCGAAAACAATTAGCGACGGCTATGGACACGTCCGGACGAAAACCTTCCTCAATGAAGTGTCCATCAGACACGGAATTTCGTCTGATGCGAGGACTTATTACGGGTCTTTCACGACGCCTTGTCGAGTACGAATAGATTGGCCTACTTCTCTTTTAGGCTATGGTCCTGATCGGTTTGCTTTGATTCCCTCGAGGAAAATCATACCTAGCGACGATTTGCAATGCGGTGAAGACGTATTCGTGATGTCAGCTGTTTAAGTTTGCCGATGATGAGCAATTTTGCTATTCGCATCAAGTAATCAATCGAGGTTCAGAAAGATGGGCATCGCTATCCATACGAACTGGTGGTTCGTGAACTGTGCACTGCCCTCATTCGCGAGTTGAGATGAGTAGCCTCGAGGGAAACCAACGCTCGACCGAACACAGTTTCATCAACAACCGTGCAAAATCCGTTTCATAAGTCGTTATGCGTTGGTGAGATCGACGGTCAAGAATGACGAACGTGCCTGCCAGCCCGCGTGGAAGCAGTGACAACTCTCGCCACTCAACCAATGACATCATTATTCAGCTTCTAGCGATATTCTGACAAGCGAAAACACGAAATCAACATTGATGACGTCATTTGTGAGTTGTCCTAAAATGCTTTCAACTGAATGTACATTCAGGTTTCTACTTGCCCCCTTTCACCCACCTATGGTCACCATTCATGGATAAAAGGGTGCGAAGCTATTCTCAAGGAGTGCAATGGTTTCATAGTCAACCTAAGATTGATGAAATATCTATATCTATATCTATATCTATATCTATATCTATATCTATATCTATATCTATATCTATACCTATATCTATATCTATATCTATATCTAT
>SZWC01033168.1:7252-19989 GCA_023375785.1 Penium margaritaceum | reverse complement strand
TGTGTGTGTGTGTGTGTGTGTGTGTGTGTGTGTGTGTGTGTGTGTGTGTGTGTGTGTGTGTGTGTGTGTGTGTGTGTGTGTGTGTAGGCAATTGTGTGTGTAGGCAATTGTGCTTTCCAAAAATCAACATAAACGCTTCTGAATAAAATGCACAAATTGTTATCCTATTTCAGGTGATTTGATTTAGGTTAGAGTTTTGTAGGACAAGAAGAAAGATCATGATTATTGGCTTGGATTGGTTTTCTTGTGTGGGATTGTATAGGTAGTGAGCTCACAATGTCACAAGTGGGAAACTTCTTGCTTGTGTCACACCACCGAAATTCAATGTTATGGGACACTCATTGTGAGATGAGTTTACTGAAACTAGCTTTGACAAAAGAATGATAAGATTTTGTTGATCCTTGACCCTGAGATTCTTATCTCACAAGTAGGAAGGTAAGAGGAATTTAGAAATGCAACTATTGAGCATAGAAATCAGGCGGTTATACATGGATCCAAGCAACACTCTCCCTGATCAACCAGAACCGTGTCGGCCTGAACTAGTTTAAAGCAAATAATGCAAGAAATGAAGATGCTCCCAACCAAAACACATGAAACCCTTCTTTTCTTCTTCAAAATCTTTTTTGTCCTTTTATTTTGATATACTGATGTTGTGTTCTTTAAGAAAGAGAAAACAATGTTGTTGAACATTGACCAGAGGATGGAGGAGGGATACATTATGTGCTTCATAGTGGTGAGGTCAGAATAACATTGTGTAGGGTGGCTGCGGATGATTGGAATGAAAATTCCCCAAGATCATTTGCAGGGCCAAATGACAAGAAAGAGATTTTCAGAACAACTTACTTGATTCCTTCACCACCATGTATATTACTGCTACGCTATTCAGATGACCAAGGCCTTGTTGTACAACCTTAGAACACGTAGTGTTCTTCAACAATGAACATACATGGATGGGAGTGACGGGTGGGTCAATAAGTTCTCTGGCATTCAAATGACAAGTGTGGGAAAAGAGAGGGAAAGGGCTACACAATGTGGGGCATGATGGCACATTGGTGGCATGGTTGATTCCATGAATATGCAGACAAGAAGTTTTTCCATTAATATGCGCAAAGAAAGTGTAAGGGGTACGGCGCTGATTGTGTGATGCATGGTGTGACCGGAGATTCATTTGCGAGGGATGAAGTTGGCAATGAGGGGGTCTCAGGCCTCAATGTTTACAGTGATTAAGCATGCACGTGGATCATGTGCATCTGTATGGACTGCATTTTTAACTGTGCTGATTTCATTGAGCAGTTCCACTTTGCATGCACCACTTTGATGCTTCACAAAGATAATCACCTGTGTGGCAAGAGAAGGAATGTGCATTCACGTGGACCATAAAATTCTGAGGGATTCAGGAGTCTAATCTTGTGGAGTCCACTAGACTGGAAAGTGGCAGCAAGCATGCCAGAAATTATGAGGGCAATCATAATTATAACAATAGAATAGTGGTAAGGATTGATTCTAGTCCACACTTATCCTACACGTAGATGAACTGGATATCCACGTCCATGGCAAAAGGAAAGGACGGAGCAGAAGGATGTGGGAAATGGTCACAGCCCAAAATGGTGGAATAGAGCCAACGACAGGAGACAACAAGACATACTATACCCATTGCCTACTCCAAGGTGAGTGTCATCTCTATGCCTCACCTCCCCCACAAAGATGGGTCTCCCTATCTCACCTCCCTACATTATCAGCTCTCACATGGTGGCACGTCTCGTTGTTATGGCTATTTTATCATGATAAAATTAGCACCTCAAATGGGAAAACAGGAATAACAGAGGAATAGTTTATGTGAGTCTATCTATAGGTGGGTCGAGTCGTTATGACGCAAGGGAACAGTGGATGTAAAATTGTTGAGGACAGGGAGTTTTCACTGGAGGAGCTTGATGTCTGGAAGACACATGGCAATGGCGGCATCAATAACAGCTAGAAGGGAGTCAAGTGGGAGGGAGGAGATATGTGATGCAGTGAGGCTGAAAGGGGGAATTGTAGGCAGAGTCCGGGGAAGACCGGCATCGCATCTCCTCAATAGAAAACGGTCTAAACCACTAGGATTTGAGCTTCATTCTGTTCTTTTGTTTCAGTTTGACATTTGCCAAAATGAGTAGGAAACGATGACCAACATGAAATTTTGTGTCCGTCTAATTCTTGTTGGCCGCTTGCTTTGTCGTTGCTTGAGTTTTTGTGGGCTTCTATCAATTATCGTCCCAAATAGTTTGGAAATCTTGCTGCATGATGCCGATTGCCTGCATGTTGCTTGAACCCCACAAACCTGCCGGATGTACAGGCAGTTTGATGTAAAACACTTTGAATGGTATCCTTCCTGCTGCTGGAAAGGTCGTGGAGTTTTATTTGAGTTCCGCGATCGGAATCTTGACCATCCAGTCAGCACCATGTGTCTTGCACAGTATTTGGAGAAGTGTAATTTGTATGCTCAGACTGCCCTTCAGCGTGGAAATGGAAGGCCATCGATTACTGTATCTGACTGCCGTAGCAAGTCATCATCCCTCGCTAAAATCAGCTGGTGAACCTCCCATATTTTTCACTTGTGCTGGAGAAGGGGATGCCTTTTATTCGGATGAAGTTATTGAGGAACTGGTGTGATGTACCCTCGATGGTGACCATTGTTGTTATCGAGATGAGTTGCAACATGTTCAAGATCCGGTTTAACACCACGAGTATTGCATCAAACCCTTCCGGTTTGGCGGACAGACTGATCACAAAGTCCATGGAGATATCCAACCATGATTCTTTGGGTACTGGTAGTGGTTGGAACAAATCCAGGACACACATCACACATCGTACAGTAGTTTGTGATGTTGGTTTGCATCTTTTCCCACCAGTAGTTTTCCACATGTTTTTTCAGGATCTTTTCATCGCCGAAGTGTGAACTTGCAACACATGTCATGGCACTCCTCCATTGATATGCAACGTCCTTAGTCATTAGGGGGTAAGACATCCTGTCTAGTGAATGGCCATCGCCAGTATGACACATCGAACCATAATTGTATCTTTTTGTACTCACTAAAATCCTTAACTCTTCGAAAACAGCCTCACAAGGTACAGGTCTTGTTTGATTAACACCGTACCAATATCGGCCATCAGATCTGGTCATCAACTTAGACTTTCCGATGAATTTTTTTTGTTACTCTACGTCATAGTCAAAGTTCGAATTGAGGAAATCCATCCATCAGGTTTGTTGGTTGCTTTGATGTGGCTAAGTCTTGAGATATATTAGGGCGCGGTGGTTGGTGCAGAAGGCACATTGTCGGCAATTACATAGCACTGCCACGTCTTGAATGCATGCATGCCGCCAATATATTTTTCTTTTCCACCGCGTCGTTCGGCTCTACCTCACTCACATTTCTCAACACGTTGGTGACTGGTTGTTTTCCACTGCCATTATCTTAGAGGAGAAAGGCTTTGGTTGATTAATTGGACGCACCGGTAGCCATGATTTGCTCCACCTTTGGATCTTCCAATGGTAAGGCTAGTGCTCAGGTCAGAGTGTTTCTCAAAGAGGTGGATGCTTCCTGTTGGCTGTATCCCCAAGTCCACCTGGAGGAATTAAGAGTGGGATCAGAGAGATATGCTAACACTCTAGGGTAGTAGATATGTGCACTGTGCATGTGGCTGTCCACCAGAAATTCATCAAGATACACAAATTCAAAGTCATCAAGGTATAGCAAAAGAAAAAGGTTTTGGCTGCCATAAATGTTGCTTGGACATTCAATTTATGACTAATCACCCTAAAACAGCACACTTAGATGAGTGTGTACAACAAACGTGTACATGCTCAGGAAGATGCTTGAAAATTTCAGAGGAATGTGGTAGAAACATCTCTTGACACTCATCGTTAAGATATTCTCAGTTTCACGTATATTTAACTGAAGAGAAATGTTCCTAGAAACATCTTGTTGAAAACATTTTGTAACATGTTGCACCACAGAAGTTTGAGAAAATATTGGCAATAAATGACACAAATTGTGCTCTGAGACGTGAATGACTATATGTTTATATATGTCAAATAGAGGTGATTGGTCTGAACACAAAATACAATCCAATGTATGAGCCAAAGAGTGTGAGTAAAACTCAAGTTCACGCAAAAACTTGACTGCCACTCTAAGGACAATCATTACGGCTGTTAGAATATGGAAAGGGAAGATATTGTGCATAATGTTTATCATCGTAGCATTCTTGTCCATCAATAAGATGTCATTGATTTTTGCAAAGTTTTTGAGGAGTACCCCTGAAGCACTATCAGTCTATCCATTTTTTCTTATCCTTTTTGGTGTTTATGCACCGTGCATTGGACACAATTCTGATTCAACTCATTTCTTGAGCAGGGCTGGGTTTAGGGATTGAAGATCGGGCCAGAAATTTGACGGACTCCTTGCAAACAACGCGACACAATGTGCAATCTTTGGAATGTATCTCCAGGAAAATATATGCTATTAAGTAGAATTTGCATAGGATATACATGTATGTATTTTCTCCAAAGTCCACCTCATGCGGTTAGGAATACACGTCAAATATAGATCTTTGAACTAGGGGGGGGGGGGGGGGGGATGATTCGCTCACACGTGGAGAAAACTCCAGGGGGAGTGTTTTCCTTCTCGAGGTGAGAACATGTCACCATTCTACAAATATTAATTTTGAATCCTAGTTTGCATCGTGTAAGTGCTTTTGAACCAGTAAAAATTCATCAATTGAGTCAAACCGAAGGCAGGATGTTCACCAAAGATGCAATGCAGGTTGTTCACCAGTGAACGTTAGTCTTGCTCTTCTTATACCGAACAACATTCACTATCCAATCCATTTACCCATTACGAGGCTTGGGGGAGGAGGGGAGATCGGACACGAGACCAAGATGATATTAGGTGGATCCCCCTCCCCATCCAGGTGCAAATTGTATTATGTGCATGTATCGGACAGTGCATTTTGTGGGGGCTAGTGAATGTACATGAATGTACTAAGACAAGAGAAATGAATAAAAAGACTCAGGGTGTTGCAGTGGCCACAAAGGGGAAGCTGGAGAAAATGAAACATGGCAAGGAGCAGCAGTATCAGCAGCAGCCAGCGGTGACCAGTTGCAGCAGTGTTGACCTGGGAACCTCAAAAAGTAGCACATCAATATCCACCATGGCACGTCGATGTAACCCCCCTCCTCCTCCCCCATGTCGGCCACCTTAAAATCCCGGTCACATTGGGTGTGGGAAAGGGATTATTCTAGTTAAATCTGCATACCTACAGCCTTTTCCCCTATAATTTAGATGGAGGTTGAAAGAGGTGAAATCCGAACACTATGGATCTTCAGCCAACTTCGATTGTTCGGAACGTAATTTCCTGCCAGGAAAATCACCTGGCTTCACTGTTGTGTGTTTGAGCTGGTAGAGTTTGGCTGCAAACTTGGCTTCTGACCCATCCTGCAATTGGTGACCGCCACGCCATGGCCAGGTTCCGTAAGTAGGGGTCTGAACGTTTGTTAGTGTCGATAGTATGTCGATGCGGGAGAACTTTGAACTATGTTTCAGTGCCAACGTCTGACACAGAAAGATCGTGCAAATTTTATTTGCATGGTCTTTTGTTGAAGATCCATTGACGGCTTTCCCTCAAGGATTGCATTGCAAACTAATTTTTGAGAGAATTCGTATTTATCAATAGAAATACAATGTTTTTTATTGCATGGATAGCAAGTTGGTTTCAAACAGCTGTCAATTTGCATTAAACCAGTCTTAACAGCATCAACTGTAGAGGAAAACCAAGGCATTCCATGCTTTCACTTCATTAAGCCACGACCAAGCTCAGATGTGTCTTAACCAGTGTCTCTGATTGGTCTGAAGTGGACAAATCAAGGATGAAGGCTGTGGTCAACAAGCTCCGCACTATTCTGGAAGTCGAACCCCACCACCGCACATCGGTACCGCATCAATGTGGGCCATGGTACCAATTCCGTGGAGATGGGATCACCCCAGAACCCTGGGTCAATTGTGACTAGCATTTGATGCTCTGTCCATTGCTACAACTGCGGGGATGCTCACTGATACATGGAGTGCTAGCAGCCCCTTGACTGATCAGGATCACGCGTGGCCTCCAGGTGGCGCACGCAAAATGAACGTTTTCTGGGGATACATGGGCGGATCTTGTCGTGACCATGACAGCAACAGTGACCAAAACCCCCGAGATCTTCCCCGGTACACTGTCGTGGCAGCAAAGTGAAATCCAAGTCTTTGCATCCAAATCTTAAAATCCCTCCGGCGAGTGGTAAGGCCCTCCACAAGACAACAACACCTGGAAACAGACCGTGCCCTCTGACTCAGACCATCAGTCATAAACCCTTTTCAGGTTTAGGGGAGATATGAGAAATATGACTATGAAAAGGTCCTCTCCAACAAAATCCCTCGGATAATCTGAACTCTCTATAAGGTTCAGGTCTATCACCAAACCTCTTCAACAACAGATTGTCGGTCACAACCATTTGCTTTGAGTCAAGCCGTCCCTAAGAATAGCGACTAGCTAGTGAAAAGAAGTTGATATTTGATTGTCATGTTCTGCTATAAATACGGGGGATGTTCATTCCTTCCTAGTTTAACCCAGATAGTTCTCTCCATCATGTTTGCCTTCTTTTCTGCGGCCCTCTCCATTGTGTCTCAGCTCTGCCTTTCCTCACTAGCTCATCCTTCACCAGCCATTCTCTTACCACTCTCACTCTCGCATCATTTTTCCCCATCAGTCTTGCTCTTACGTTCAGTCCTACTAACCTCAGTGAATCATCGACTCTTGCCTCTGCATCTTCTTAGTGTCTTCCATTCTACCTTGGATTCGGGCACTCCACCATATTCTCATAGATTCTTTACTTATATTTGGCTGACTCAATTCCTTCAACTCTGTCTCTGTGCTAGCTTCACATTTGAGTGCTTCCGCACTTCCTACTACTTCTGCCTACTTCTGCCATCACTCAACCTGCACATCTACTTCTTCTAGCATGAAACATTCTTCCATGGCACTCTGCAGGAGGAGATATATTTGGTCCATTCATTTGGCTTTGAGGCTGGTACAATGGCCTTGCGCTTGCGCAAGGCTTTGTATGGCCTGAAGCAGTCACCCCGATGTTGGAAATAGGATATCACTGGCATACTAACGCGTGTGGGCTATGTACAGAGTGATGCCGATCCTTCCCTATGTGTTTGATGGACAGACGAGTGCTTCACCCCCATCCCGGTCTATGTGGAGGATCTCCTGATGGAGGCCATGAAGGAGGTCAAGAAGTCATTCAGGCTACCTACAACATGAAGGGCCTTGGTCATGCAGCTGTTTACGACGCCAATGCCGCACTCAGTTCACAGGTCGTGGAGACTGGACTACCAGTTGGTTTGCAATCCTACATGCCATGCCGCTTCAATACCTCGTCCATGTATTTGGCCTGTTCCAGCTCAAGAGCGCATGCCCTCTGGTTCTGCGTGATACTCAGCCAATGTAGTACTCCAACTCCCACATGTCTCACGTCCGGAATTTGCTCTGAAGCTACTCTTTCAGCCGCCATAGGCTTGGCAGGTCCGTCAAGCAAAAAATTAGGTTTTCCACATAGAGTACAAAAATTGAATGCAGCTGCTTGTCCCACCGCACGTACACACTGTGATCCAACTCATAACACTTGAAGCCGAGTTGTGCCATGAAGCTATTCATCTATTGATACCAGCATCTCGATGATTACTTTAGCCCATACAAAGACTTTCGCAGCTTGCGCACCTTGTCCTTTGGCACCTCCACTCCCTCCGACACCTCTATGTACATCTCCATTTCTATGATGCCATTGAGGAAGGAAGTCTTTACGTCCATTTTGTGGAGCTCTATATCCTTTGCGACTGCCACCGCAAGGATCACCCAGATGCTTGTGAACTTGGCAATAGGAGTAAATGTCTCTTTGTAGTGGTCACCCTTACCTTGTGTGTATCCCTTATCTACTAGCCGTGCCTTGTATTTTTCAATAACGCCTTCCTTTGTTAACTTGGTGTTGAATACCCACTTTGAGCCAATGACCTTGGCATCTTTCGGACTGTCAACCAGCTCCCACGTGTCATTTTCCATGATGGACGCCAGCTTCAATTAAATGGCTGCATTCCATTGCTCTCCTTCGGGCCACGCAAGCACCTCTTGCACGGTTTTCGGCTCTCTTGATACAACTAGCATGCACCGCATCATGCCAATCTGTTGACTGGTGCTTGCGTTGAAGAGCTTCCCCGGACGGGCGGCACGTCTAGTGGTTTTTCCACCAACATCCAATGCTTACTTTGCTATGAGTGTGTGCCTTGGCACCCTTTGTGCCTCATCTGTCAGATCCTTCCAGTGGATCTCCTCATCGGCTTGATCGTCATTGGATTCCTCTACGTAGGCTGCCACCGTTGGTGTACCGCCATGGTCTGATGCCGCATTATCAACTTTGACATCCGCCGGCTCCTTCTCGTAGTCAAGGAGCCAGAACTTCTTTGTCTTTGGAGAGTCCACCACACCCACTTCGTTACTTCTGATGTAACTCTGTTGCTCGTCGAACTCAACATCTCGCCCTACCTAGTATGGTGTCTGCCACAACTATTGCTGAAGTGTTTTGAAGAGCACCATCATGATCTATTACTATGGTGGGTATTGCAACTGTTGTTAGAGAACTGGCTCTTGCTCCAGCATGACCTAGTACTCCTATTACTATGTTCAGCGGGCCTCTTTGTGTTACTTTACTTCATGGAAGCTCTTCTTGCCACTATAGTGGTCATGAAATCAGTTGTCATGTCTAGAACCATCACTGTTGCATAAATGAATACAGCAATTCATAGCCTTTGTTTCTATGCTTGTTATTTTCCTTGTCTCTTGAATCGTGATTGTTTTTCCCCTCAACCTACTGAAAAATTATGAGACCCTCAGTAAATGCAGCACAACAAATGGTAGAGAAAATGGAATGAAGGGAAATCAGTACGTCAAAGTGGAACATATAAGTTTAAAGCGACAAAACTAAGCTTTTGATTGGGATTGTGCGTGCACCACTTGGGAACTCACTAAAATCTTTACGTTGCACCTTTGAAAAAATCAAAATGAACAAGAAATATATTTATTTGGAGGCACATAGAACAACAGATGCAACAATTGATTGAGAAAAAAAAAAAAACCAAAAACAACATGATAACCAGCAAAGTAAACCATACCATAAACTACAAATCGCAGGCCCAAAATTTCTGAATCAAGTGAATTACCATATGTGATTGTAATCTCAACACCTGTGTTGGAATTGCAAAGACAAGAACTGGCACGACTTTGAGGAAATCAGCAAAGTGAAAGGAGTATGATGAAGAAATCTCAGTAGATATGTGCACAGGTGCATCTTATTTTCAAGATTGGTTCAGTGTTCTCCTTCATAGATATTTATCCCTGTCATGCCTTGGAGCTACTTTTTTGGGGTAGAAGGCTCCGGATCCTTGAATTATGAACCACACTCGAAGTGTCCATCTATATGGTACCAGATTTAGCTCCTCCTGTCACACGCAGAAATTCCAATTAGGGGTATAGCAGAAATAGAGAGTACATGGTCGACCACCAGATCATTGATCGCCATCCTTGTTATTTTCACAACCAAGGATACATGAAATCTCCGAAAGGTTTGCAAGGCTGGAGCTGCATTTACCTTTTGATCTCATCCGGTAGGAGTTTTGTGTCATGATTGCTTGCCATGCTCCGAACAAGCTCCAGCGCTAAGACAAACTGTATGTATGGCAGTGGGTCTGAAAGTTCACTGCACGTTGGCTGTTATGGGTATGGTGTACAGGGAAATATACACGATAGAATCTTCTGGATATAATATTTTAAAAATCTTTGTCGTATATTACAAGACATGGTTAAAATGAACTGAATTAAGGCATTTATAATGATTCATAATGAGTGTACCGGTGTCAATTTGTTGCCATCTATAGGCCATACTTACGCCCCTGTTTGCTCCGAGGACATCAGAATTCTTGCCATGGACAACAAGAATACCATTTGTGATGCTGAATCTTATCGATACATCATTCACTTTTTTCCTTTTGGCAGAACTCCCTTCCCTACCCACCCTTTGTGCATCCTTTTGATAGTTTAGTGTGCTTTACCCAGCTTGCAGCCTCATTTTCCCCATTCCCTCCGTGTTCTTCATAACTTTCAAGTGCCGATATGCCCACAGGTGCCGTTTTCATTTCTCGCTGTAAATTATTGCAACATGAACAACATCAACTTGATCCGGCCCTAGTTTTTTTTAGAGAACCGTTCTAAGGCATGGATTGCACATGCACGTGTTAAATGGTGCAATTTGGAGAACTGGAACATGCTGATCCCATGTGACATGCAAGACTCAATATGTGGTAAGTGTCCCTACCACCGAAATTTAGGTGTGAGTACTACTTGATGTACCGTTTTCCATGCACTTGGCATCATTGGACCTCCATCTCATCCCTCTAGTTCACGCATTCATTTATTCATTCATTTTTTTTGTTTCTGTATAAAACCAGACCACGGTCCATGGGAAGCAATTGAAAAGGTTTGATTTCGTCATTACTTGCTAAATATTGTATGTTCTTTTGGGCCAGATAGTTAAGATGCCATTGAACGTGTAAAAAGCCGCCAATAAACCATAGACCAAAACAAAATGATGAGCCCCCCACCAAAAGCAAACGGATGGGAAGCTTGGCCCACTGGGCCAAAACCACGGTACTTGAGGGTCTCTTGTCCTCAAGTCATCCCGTCCGCTGACCACAGGCCAAGGACCCCCTGGTTCGAGCCATGTCGAGCAAGCTCCGTTACACCCTTCACATCTAGGAGTGAGCTGTCCTTAGCATTAACACGTGGGATTCAAAACTTGGCAATTTGATGCCAGATGTAAAAACGGACGCAAATTTGGCCCACTGGGCCAAAACCGCGGAGCTTGAGGGTCTCGGACCCTCAAGTCCTTCTGTCCGCTGCTCGCAGGCAAGGAATCCCCATTCAAGCCACGTGGAGCGAGCTCCGCTACACTACCCATTGCGCAAAAGAAAAATGCATTGTTCCACATGTACTTGCATGTTCCATTGCAGCATGGGTTGGACATGAAACATGGATTTTGGGGCTACAGGACATCCAACCCATCGATGGTGAGTCATCCAACCCATCGATGGTGAGTCATCCAACCCATTGATTGAAGGCTTAGCTAGCCGCCGGTATAGAAGCCCTTATTGAAGATATGCGCAATTGAGGGCTGCCACATCGATGGTTAGAAAGTCATATGATTAGAGATTTTGTCACTTGTCAATCGGATGCCCATCGGCCCCCATCTCCATGTCCTTGTTCAGGGTTCCATTCATGCACATGTTCCATTTTGACACAAAGGGAGTTTGGAACATCGACTCCTTTTCTTCAATCCCTACCTTTTACGAGTAGAGTCCATATAAAAACCATGTGCCAGACACAACCAAGGTAGTAGGGTCCAGCGAGCATGGCGGGCCCACGGAAGCGTTGGGCCTCCCACGCAAAATCTTCTCAACCCACCACAAAAGAAACTACCCTCTTAGAGGTGTTCCATGACGTGGGCACCCTGACTCCGCATATATGCAGTATCGAGTAAACGAAAAAATTGTGTCAAAACCATGAACATAGGAAAAAAGGGTACACATTTTTTTTTCAAATTTGGTGCAAGAAATATATTTTTAATGGAAATTTTCATTAATTGGGCTCATTGTACTCGTGAATTTTAGGATCTTTCAAGATCATTGTTGTAAACTTTTTAGGTGATGAGATATGAACAACGTGACCGAAGTAGTTCGTTGCCAATTGCTCAAAGCCATGAAGAATTGGAATCCATTTATTACCTAAAATTTTCATTTTTATCATTTGGACTAGTTGTGTTCAACATATTTACACGGCCTGTGGATTCCCTTCTACCTAAAAAGGATCACCAAATTGATTTCAACTATCAATTTGAATTATTTATGATAATTTATATAAAAATATAATATTCAATTCACGTAAATGGATATCCATCGGGGGAGAAGCCTAATGTGCTTGGATTTTTTGTGTTGATACAGCTCCCCCTCATGAGTTTGTCATAACCGGGGACCAAATCCAGGATGACGCACGTTGGGACCAGGGGTCGGAAAAAGACGTTGTCACGACCTGTTCGGACTCCTATCGTGTTGGGCAAAGCGGCAGTTGCAGGATAGTTTTGGCCGCAGTCAGCCAGCCTGGCCACACACGAACTTGCCGCTGGACAGGTCGCCCGCGGTTGCCGCCCGCGTTGCAGGTTCGCTTTCTGGCCCGCGGCTGCAGGCCATCTTTTGTCGTTTTGCGGGACACGGGATCTTCGCAGTTCCAAAGACGGTTGACAGTCTCGGAGAGTGGCCACCTGACACGTGGCACTTTCAGGCCTTGGCCCAGGGATAGACGAGGTTATCTGACCTTGCCTGCCGAAGTCTTCTGACACATTCGGCACCTGGCGCCTGGTGTGGAACACGGGGCTTCTTGGCAGAGACGGCAGCAGCAGAGACGTCATCCCCATGGAGCGGTTGAGCAGGAGGAGTCAGCAACAGCGCGGACGGAAAGGATCCGAGAGTCTGGAGCGGGGCGAGGAGTTGGTGGCCGTTGTTGTCAACGGCTTTTCTGGCAAGTTGGCAAGGGCTGAACTCAGTCGGGTGCTGGGCAGGCTG
>SZWC01033163.1:0-20004 GCA_023375785.1 Penium margaritaceum | reverse complement strand
ATATGTATATGTATATGTATATGTATATGTATATGTATATGTATATGTATATGTATATGTATATGTATATGTATATGTATATGTATATGTATATGTATATCTATATGTATATGTATATGTATATGTCAATCTGTTTTGGATTGACCCTGGTTCCGTCGACCGCGCCGGAAGAACAGTGGGACCGCACACATCTGGGCTTGTCAAAAACTTGCCATGGGGAAATTTATACAATGGGAACCACAAAGAATTAGGGCTTGTGTAGGGCTACCAGAAACATTTTACGGCTTGTCGATCTGTTTCCGATTGACCCTGGTTCCGTCGACCGCACCGGAAGAACAGTGGGTGCGCACACAGCATCTGGACTTGTCAAAAAATTGCCATGGGGAAATTTATTGAATGGAATCCACAGTGGATTAGGGCTTGTGTAGGGCTACCAGAAAGATTTTACGTTTCGTGGATTTGTTTCCGATTGACCCTGGTTCCGTCGACCGCACTGGAAGAACAGTGGAAGCGCACACAGCACCTGGGCTTGCCAACAAATTGCCATGGAGAAATTTATTGAATGGAATCCACATTGTATTAGGGCTTGTGTAGGGTTACCAAAAACATTTTACGGCTCCTTGATCTGTTTCCGGTTGACCTTGGTTCCGTCGACCGCATCAGAAGAACAGTGGGTGCGCACACAGCACCTGGGCTTGTCAAAAAACTGCCATGGAGAATTTTATTCAATGGAATCCACAATGTATAAGGGATTGTGTAGGGTTACCAAAAACATTTTACGGCTCGTCCATCTGTTTCCGATTGACCCTGGTTCCGTTGACCGCACCGGAAGAACAGTGGGTGCGCACACAGCATCTGGGCTTGTCAAAAACTTGCCATGGGGAAATTCATTAAATTGAATCCACAGTGTATTAGGCCTTGTGTAGGGCTACCAGAAACATTTTACGGCTCGTCGATTTGTTTCTGATTGACCCTGGTTCCATCGCCCGCACTGGAAGAACAGTGGGTGCGCACACAACACTTGGGCTTGCCAAAAAAATGGCATGGAGAAATTTATTGAATGGAATCCACAGTGTATTAGGGCTTGTGTAGGGTTACTAGAAACATTTTACGGCTCGTCGATCTGTTTCCGATTGACCCTGATTCCTTCGACCACACTGGAAGAACAGTGGATGCGCACACAGCATGTGGGCTTGTCAAAAAATTGCCATGGGAAAATTTATTGAATGGAATCCATAGTGTATTAGGCCTTGTGTAGGGTTACCAGAAACATTTTACGGCTTGTCGATGTGTTTCCGATTGACCTTGATTCCGTCGACCGCACCGGAAGAACAATGGGTGTGATTACAACATCAGGGCTTGTCAAAAAATTGCCATGGGGAAGTTTATTGAATGGAATCCACAATGAATTAGGGCTTGTGTAGGGCTACCAGAAACATTTTACGGCTCGTCGATCTGTTTCCGATTGGCCCTGGTTCCGTCGACCGCACCGAAAGAATTGTTGGTGTGCACACAGCACCTGGGCTTGCCAAAAATTGCCATGGGGAAATTTATTAAATGGAATCCACAGTGTATTAGGGCTTTTGTAGGGTTACCAGAAACACATTACGGCTCATCAATCTGTTTCGGATTGACCCTGGTTCCGTCGACCGCACCGGAAGAACAGTTGGTGCGCACACAGCACATGGGCTTGCCAAACAATTGCCATGGGGAAATTTATTGAATGGAATCCTCAATGAATTAGGGCTTGTGTAGGGCTAGCAAAAACAATTTACGGCTCGTCGATCTGTTTCCGATTGACCTTGATTCCGTCGACCGCATCGGAGGAACAGTGGGTGCGCACACAGCATCTGGGGTTGTCAAAAAATTGCCATGGGGAAATTTATTGAATGGAATCCGCAATGAATTAGGGCTTGTGTAGGGCTACCGAAAACATTTGACGGCTCGTCGATCTATTTCCGATTGACCCTGATTCCGTCGACCGCACCGGAAGAACAGTGGGTACGCACACAACATCTGGGCTTGTCAAAAAATTGCCATGGGGAAATTTATTGAATGGAATCCACAATGAATTTGGGCTTGTGAAGGGCTACCAGAAACATTTTACGGCTCCTTGATCTGTTTCCGATTCACCCTGGTTCCGTCGACCGCACCGGAAGAACAGTGGGTGCGCACACAACACCTGGGCTTGCCAAAAAATTGCCATGGAGAAGTTTATTGAATGGAATCCACAGTGTATTAGGGCTTGTGTAGGGTTACCAGAAACATTTTACGGCTCGTCCATCTGTTTTCGATTGACCCTGGTTCTGTCGACCGCACCGGAAGAACAGTGGGTGCGCACATAGCATCTGGGCTTGTGAAAAAATTGCCAAGAGGAAATTTATTGAATGGAGTCCACAGTGTATTAGGGCTTCTGTAGGGCTACCAGAAACATTTTACGGCTCGTCGATTTGTTTCTGATTGACCCTGGTTACGTCGACCGCACTGGAAGAACCGTGGGTGCGCACACATCACCTGGGCTTGCCAAAAAATTGGCATGGGTAAATTTATTGAATGGAATCCACAGTGTATTAGGGCTTGTGTAGGGTTACCAGAAACATTTTACGGCTCGTCGATCAGTTTCCGATTGACCCTGATTTCGTCGACCACACCGGAAGAACGGTGGATGAGCACACAACATCTGGGCTTGTCAAAAAATTTCCATGGGGACATTTATTGAATGCAATCCACAGTGTAGTAGGGCTTGTGTAGGGTTACCAGAAACATTTTACGGCTTGTCGATCTGTTTCCGATTGACTTTGATTCCGTCGACCGCACCGGAAGAACAATGGGTGCGCACACAGCATCTGGGCTTGTCAAAAAATTGCCATGGGGAAATTTATTGAATGGAATCCACAATGAATTAGGGCTTGTCTAGGGCTACCAGAAACATTTTACGGCTCGTCGATCTGTTTCCGATTGACCCTGGTTCCGTCGACCGCACCGGAAGAACAGTTGGTGCGCACACAACACCTGGGCTTGCCAAATAATTGCCATGGGGAAATTTATTAAATAGAATCCACAGTGTATTAGGGCTTGTGTAGGGTAACCAGAAACATTTTACGGCTCATCGATCTGTTTCCGATTGACCCTGGTTCCGTCGACGGCACCGGAAGAACAGTTGGTGCGCATACAGCACCTGGGCTTGCCAAAAACATGCCATGGGGGAATTTATTGAATAGAATCCACAGTGTATTAGAGCTTGTGTAGGGTTACCAGAAACATTTTATGGCTCGTCGATTTGTTTCCGATTGACCCTCGTTCCGTCGACCGCACTGGAAGAACAGTGGGTGCGCACACATCATCTGGGCTTGTCAAAAAATTGCCATGGGGAAATTTATTGAGTGGAATCTGCAATGAATTAGGGCTTGTGTAGGGCTACCGGAAACATTTTACGGCTCGTCGATCTGTTTCCGACTGACCCTGATTCCGTCGACCGCACCGGAAGAACAATGGGTGCGCACACAGCATCTAACCTTGTCAAAAACATTGCCATGGGGATTTTTTTTAATGGAATCCACAATGAATTAGGGTTTCTGAAGGGATACCAGGAACATTTTACGGCTCGTCGATCTGTTTCCGATTGACCCTGGTTCCGTCGACCGCACCGGAAGAACAGTGGGTGCCCACACAGCACGTGGGCTTGCCAAAAAATTGCCATGGAGAAATTTATTCAATGGAATCCACAGTGTATAAGGGCTTGTGTAGGGTTACCAGAAACATTTTACGGCTCGTCGATCGGTTTCCGATTGACCCTGGATCTGTCGACCGCACCGGAAGAACAGTGGGTGCGCACACAGCACCTGGGCTTGCCAAAAAATTTCCATGGAGAAATTTATTGAATGGAATCCACAGTGTATTAGGGCTCAATTAGGATTACTAAAAACATTTTACGGCTCGTCGATCTGTTTCCGCTTGACCCTGGTTCCGTCGACCGCACCGGAAGAACAGTGGGTGCGCACACAGCACCTCGGCTTGCCAAACAATTGCCATGGAGAGATTTAGTGAATGGAATCCACAGTGTATTAGGGCTTGTGTAGGGTTACCAGGAACATTTTACGGCTTGTCGATCTGTTTTCGATTGACCCTGATTTCGTCGACCGCATCGGAAGAACAGTGGGTGCGCACACAGCATCTAGGCTTGTCAACAAATTGCCATGGGGAAATTTATTGAATGAAATCCACAGTGTATTAGGGCTTGTTTAGGGTTACCAGAAACATTGGACGGCTCGTCGATCTGTTTCCGATCGACCCTGATTCCGTCGACCGCACCGGGAGAACAATGGGTGCGCACACAGCATCTGGGCTTGTCAAAAAATTGCCATGGGGAATTTTGTTGAATGGAATCCACAATGAATTAGGGCTTGTGTAGGGCTACCAGAAAAATTTTACGGCTCGTCGATCTGTTTCCGATTGACCCTGGTTCCGTCGACCGCACCGGAAGAACAGTGGGTACGCACACAGCACCTGGGCTTGCCAAAAAATTTCCATGGGGAAATTTATTGAATTGAAACCATAGTGTATTAGGGCTTGTGTAGGGTCACCAGAAACAGTTTACGGCTCGTCGATTTGTTTCCGATTGACCCTGGTTCCGTCGACCGCACCGGAAGAACAGTGAGTGCGCACACAGCATCCGGGCTTGTCAAACAATTGCTGTGGGGAAATTTATTGAATGGAATCCACAATGATTTAGGGCTTGTGTATGGCTACCAGAAACAATTTACGGCTCGTCGATCTATTTTCGATTGACCTTGATTCCGTCGACCGCACCGGAAGAACAGTGGGTGCGCACACAGCATCTGGGCTTGTCAAAAAATTGCCATGGGGAAATTTATTGAATGGAATCCACAGTGTATTAGGGCTTGTGTAGGGTTACCAGAAACATTTTACGGCTTGTCGATCTGTTTCCGATTGACCCTGATTCCGTCGACCGCACCGATTAATGTCCACGAAACGTAAGCAAGCATTTCGTTCGTTCTGCACCGTTCATGTCTTTCCGCGAGGATATAGCGATTCTGCGCGGATAGAATTTTCAATATGAGTCCCTTCTGTTAAGTTAACAATGTTCCGCACGGATGAACATTTGCCACACCGACATAAGTTTCCACAAAGACACCTTCTGCATCGTTCGCATTACATGTTCCGTTCGAGTTGTCACTCTCGCTAGGCGTTCATGTCGACGAAACGTAAGCAAGCATTTCATTCTTTCTGCAACGTTCATGTCTTTCCGCGAGGATAGAGCGATTCCGCGCGGATAGACTTTTGAATATGTGTGTCTTCTGCAACGTTAACAATGTTCCGCACGGTAGAAAGTTTTCCACACAGACACCAGTTTCCACAAAGACACCTTCTACATCGTTCGCAATACACGTTCCGTTCGTATTGTCACTCTTGCTAGGCGTTCATGTCGAGGAAAAGTAAGCAAGCATTTCATTCTTTCTACAACGTTCATGGTTCCACTATTCTACAAAGTTACTGACATTCTTCACGGTTGACGTTTTGCTACGCCGACGACAGTTTCCACGAAGACGTTTTCCACACCGTTCGGACAATACGTAACGTGTATATGTATCCACCTTGTTACACGTTTTCACCGACGTTGAGTAAGAGTGGAACGTTCCTCCATTTCCACAAGGATGATAGATTTCCACGCCGTTAGGGTTTTCCGCGAGGTTGAGACTGCGCCACGAGGTTCATTTTGACCTGCATCGATTATACTTTTCCGTCACGATGACCATTTCCACGAAGACGAGTGCACGCCGCGCCGTTGTTCATCCGCGTCGTTTAACGATTTCCGCACCGTTCCACAGTTCTGTGCCACAACCGTGTCTTTGGGGAGCATATATGCCTTTGTAGAACGTGCAAGCACTCTTACGCCGGGCGGCTCCCGACGTGGACAAGTGCTTCCACAAGAGTTGAGAACGTAGTCAAGTTATGCCTAGCACTACCCTTCCTCCACGGGTGCCAACTTCAAGCATATAGAGTGGTGGTCTCCAAATGTTCTTGTTCGCTCCAAGGACACTCTAGACTAGGGGCTCTTCCTACCCACCATTACCTCCTCTTCTCCTCCCCCATTGGGCTCAACTTCAATGTAGAGTTGGGCCATCTCTAGGCATGTACAGTGATGCTGCCCTCAAGCTTATCTTCCCCTCCAAGGACACTCCAGACTGCGTGGGCTTCTCTTTCCAACACTACCACCTCCCCCCCATTACCCCCTCTTCTCACCCTCTTCTCCTTTGCAATCCCTCTCCATTGTATTATTCATCCATGCTTTTACTCCATGCTTTCTTCTTTCCATGTTGTCCATGTGTTCTTCTCTCCATTGTGTCATTGGTCTATGCTTCTACTCCATGTTTCCCTTTTCATGACATGAGTCTTCTACTCCATGTTTTCTCCTTTATGTTATTGTTATGTGTCCTTTGAACTTTGCAGATGCGGCCTCCACCTCCGCGTCCACCTGTGCCTGAAGCCCGGTCCCGTGTTCGATGGCCGGCGGACATGCGCATCATTGCGGACAACTCTTCAGGACTAAACGTGCGTTTTCATATTTGCAATGAAACAGGAAAGAAGTGGAATTTCAATGTTCTTGTTGATACTTACAAAAATGCACGAAATATTTCCCCCCCGCAAGTTTTTGTGAAATGACGTTGTACACGGGACACGAATGAGGAAGCCCTCCTTGTCAGAAATGGAGGACTATGGGTATGCCCAGACAATGATTGCAAAGGGAGACACAGCACTGCACGTCGTCAGCGTGATGGTGAATCAAGACTGGAGAATGCTGCTGGAAGCATACGCTGGTATTGTCGAAGGTAAGTGTAATTCATTTTTGAGCTCATTCTCAATTTGGATAAATTGTATCATAAATTCATGTGTTAAACAAAGACATGTTGTTGCATTCAAGTGTATTGTCATGAAGTTGAAGGTCACCGACTTCGAGAGTCTTTTAATACGTGATGAGGAGAGGGACACGTGGACCCAGGACCCATCTAAGGGAGTGTGTCCTCACTGCAAGCCGAACGTTGGTGAACCACTACAGGAACCTTGCTGTAGTGACATGCCCAAACATCCTAGGGCATCCCCTCCCTCGCCTCCACCTCCCCCGCCTTCACCTCCTCCCCCAACGCTTTTTGAAGCATTTTGTGCTGTGTTGAGGGCTGCTGGGATCCCCATAGGTCCAAACGGCACAGGAAATGGAGCTGTTGGTGAAGGCAATGGAAGAGTGGTAGGAAGCGAGACTTCGAATGATGGGGCCTCTGTTGGTGAAGCACTTCACCAAGAACCTGTCTGCTCACGTGCCGCGGACCCGTCGCCGCAACATCGACCGTCGAGAAGAGGACATCGTCAACCACGTCGTATTGTAAGTTTAAGTAAAATAGAATGCGTACAATGTCGTGTTACACAAGAGAAACACTGATTTTGTTTTCCTTTGTTGGTACATTGCAGACACCAAGTGCTGCACGAATCCGTCTGTTCAAGAACCTCCCCCATTATGTATTTGAGGAGCGACACTTGCGACAAAGAAAGTTGACAAAGTTAGACAAAGGACAGAAGGCAACAACTGTCTCTCAAAAATTTCTCATCGACCTGGATAGGTTCAAGGAAGCTAACTTCAGTGAGCGAATAGGGACTTCGTGTGCATTGTTACCAGACTTTGACCATGAAGCCAAGGAGATCCTCATGCCATGCCTTCCCATACCTAGTCCTCCTGCTCAGTATGCGATGCCTGTGCATGTGTGGAAACAATGGGGTGGAGGAGTTGCATGCACATGCAACAAGGGTCAGAAGGAGGAGTGTGTTCACATGATTTGGGCAAAAGATAACTTGTGTAGACCTCTCACTGACAGTTGTCTTGAGAAGGATGTGGTGGTGGAGGTGAATGTGTCACAGAATGAGAACCCTTGCTTCTCCATACTTGATGTGGGCGCTTCAATGAAGGGGGCGAGGGTAGTCGGATGAGGCTTGATGGAGGGAGAAATCCAAGGAGAATTTCGTTGTTCATGTGACAACGGGGGTGGAAGATGTGAGAAGCATTTGACTGTTTTACAAGCCCACCGCAATGATTATGCGGAGTGGGTTGTGCCTCCCTTGTTGGAAGAGGAGCGAGCACCACACATTTTGTTGGTGGAGAGGGAGGCACGTGTGTGTTTGACTCGTGAGAAAGTAGGGTGTGCGGAGGAAGAGCATGTGCACAAAGAGTGGACAGTATGTCAGTGGCCACGTGTACGTTCATTCCAAAGGGTGGATGTGCACAAAAGTCTTCATCCCTCAAGGGGAGGAGACATGGGAGATGCAACCCTTTTGGCGGCAATGGCCCAAGCCGACAACTTCGTTTTACAAGCACCAACCCCAACGAAGCCCAGATGTCCATGTGGTCATCAATGGATGACGGATTCAAGACCTATCAAGCTTCATGATACATCTAATCCATCCAAGTTTGTAAGTTCTGTGGGCCCTAAACCCTAAACTCTAATGTTGTGACCTTTCCTGGTTGGGATAGACGTCGACATAACATGGTCTATGGTACATCTTTGTAATCATTGCAGGTGAACATCAACTTCTATCGCACGGATTTGTGCAAGTGCATTGTGTTTCTTGATGGCAGAGAACAGGGTGTATTCATCTTTTCAGTGGCAACGGCATTCACCCATGCGACACTTCTTTGGGTGCTTACCTTTGCTTGCAATGGGACATCATTGTCTTCCATTTATGAGTCGTTAACGTTTTTCTCAAAGGCTGCAATGGATCTGCAGTTTTCATGTAGAACAACGTTGGCAAAGGCGATGCAAGCATTTGTCCGCCTGATACAGGTGGAAGGTCTTTGAATGTATTGTAATGAATGTGGCACACACCCGAAGATGCTGATCTGTGATGGTACAGCATTGACCAATCGCAATGGAGACCAAGTTGAACGACCCTACTTCAAGCAACCCGTTTCAGGCTATGTTGTACCCAGGAAAGTTCTTCTGAGACTTGTTATGACAGATGTATCTGCCAGGAGGCTGTTGAGTCGCTTCTCTCATAAACGAAAGGAAAGAGATGTGCTCCTTCAAAGGGACTACGACATGTTGAAGACCTAACTTCTAGCCTGTGGAGCATCCAACGTGTGGGAGCTGGTCCAGTTGGCAACAACCGAGTTTCCCGTCCCTCGTTCGGCAACGGATGAAAAGGTGAGTGATAATAAAAGATATATCTTTGTTGAACATTTATTGCAATGATGATGATGAATTTATAAGAAAAATATACTATCATCATTTTTGGCAGTATTTTATGGCAAGCAAGCCGTACGACAACTTTTTGTATACCTTGGGCACATGGGGTGTGGACACATGTCTCATCCAATGCCCAAGCATACGAAGATTTGAAGACTTTCATGCACACTCCTGAAGACATGACTGTGACAAGGTGGGAGAACGTCATTGACCACATGCCCATTGTGGCTAAGGTCATTGACCATCACATCAAGACAACACTTGTGCAACGTTCCACGCTCGATCGACGTGTGTGGTCGTTGGCGAGAAAGAGTTTGCCGAGTGCGCTTTCAAACGTCCTCCAACAAGTGATGCTTCAGTACGATACGACCATGATGGTGGTACGTTCATTTACTTGCAAACATTGTTATCCAAACTTGACATTAGATAGTCAAAGCTGAAATGTGACTTAATGTCCATAAGTTTGTCTGCAGGTATGAGAAGATGCAGTCGATGTTGAAGGGCCTGTTCAAGAAGTGAAAACAGCTTGTTACCCGCATTGGGAGGTGCAAAGGATGAGACCACAGTTTCGACATCTCGAGAATAAAGATGGGAAAAGTCTGCACGCAAAAGATGACTTGAAGTGTGATGCAAACGACTCTGCGAGTGCTGAGGCAAGTCATCGCACCACTGGCATCTTCACAGTCGTGTGTCCACACCTCATCATTTATGGATTCCATGTCATGGTCGCTGGTGAATCTCCAAACACTTTTTTTACCACGCTTTTGACACGGTTTGACAATCACAACTGTCCACAATTCATTTTCTATGACAATGCGTGTAAACTGCACACGTACTGCCTAGGTCGATGTCCTCATCTTCTCAAGACAATAAGATTCTTATGTGATCGATTTCACTTCGACCACATGGAGAGTGCGAAGCATACCTGCTCTCCAACGTTCAGCCCTGACATGTACAGCCACCTATCAGGTATGTTTTTCTTTCAAATGTTTTTCTCGATTCATCGCGTTTCATTTGGGAATTTGTGACACTCTTTGAAATGGTGTTCAATGCAGGTGTGAACACATCAGCAAATGAACAGGTGAATCGGTTCATCCGACGATTCACTCTCCAAACGCTGATGTATCGGATGGAGAACATGATGGAGATGACTCGATTAATCTTTGCTTACTGGAACTTCCGGAAGAACAAGGATGAAATCTACGGATTTATCCCTGAGTCAGAGGTAGATGAATTTGTGCGGAATGTTCAAAATGTTCATACTCCTCATGATGACTAACATGTGACGTTACATGTTTTTAAACGACTCTTTCCATGTGATGTGCTAACAATGTTTCATTTCATAAATACAATAAGTACCACCAATGGCCTATATGTATTACATGTTATGCAGTGGCACATAGACAACAGAATGGAGCTTATGTACAAATGTAGCCAACATCACCAATTAACTAACACCTGCGTACGCCACATATATTTATACACTGATAGAAATGATTGAGCTAATGTCCAAATGTTCTTGGGTTGGTTAGTACTTGGGTTGGTACTTGGGTTGGTTGGTAATTGGGTTGGTTGGTACTTGAGTTGGTTGGTACTTGAGTTGGTACTTGGGTTGGTTGATACTTCGGTTACTTAATACTTGGGTTGATACTTGAATTGCTACCCAATTACTTGGTAATTGGGTTAGTTGCTTCCAGGGTTGGCTGGTACTATGGTAGGGTTGGTTGGTACTTGGGTTGGTGTGTACTTGGGTTGGTACTTGGGCTGGTTGGTACTTAGGTTGGTTACTACTTGGGTTGCTTCGTGGATGGAATATTCCAGGTATGTTTTCTATCCATATGTACTGGTTTGTAGATTGCATTCCATTTTAATCCATATTCTGGGCAATTGAATTTTCCAATGGACACAAGTTTTAAACTGCTCTTTTGTAACTCTTCCTTTCCTTCTACATTGCTTTGTAATGTTCATAGTATACATTCCGGAGCACAACTATAGAGTAAAAGGTACGAAATGAACACAAATGGTGCAACAGCTACGACTCCATAAAACACTTTTTTCGGCAATCACTTGATTACTTGCCAGTTACAATGATTGGATGGTTTGACATTTATGTACAAACTATTGTTTAGCAGATATGTACAGGCTACAGTTTGGCTGACTAGCACACTATACTGTACACCAATGTTGATCTTCATATCAACATTGACTATCCAGAGTCAGCTTCTTCCGAGTGTCAACTTGAATCATCAATCCACTCTTCCGGTGTAAATGTCAATCATCAATCTACTGTTTCCGCCCTTTCAATCATCACCCTTCCTTCTTCTTCCGCCCTCTCTTCGACGTCTTCTCTTCATCCAGAGGATGCTTCTGCCGAGTTCTTGCCGCAATGGGTATTGCACTGACACCCTTCCCTACAAGTCAATGGACATGTATCAGTTACGGCATTGACAAAAGATGGAATTGACAAAAGTTGGATTTGACAGACACTGCTAACTACTTTTTGCAGGAATTGTTGGTTTGCTCGCGTTAGTTTCATCTGCTTTCACTGTCCCCATTGCATCAGCTGAATCTTTGACAGCGTCAAATACTGCGTGCAAAATGAAAGAGCAAAATAAATATATTGCGTACGTTCCATATTGTAAAAAATGAAAGAGCAATTTAAAAAGAAGTGGCATCATGAATACATATTCACAATATGTGAATCTCACCTTGGCCTTCTCGTTGGTCTCCGCCCACTTTTTTGCCCACTCCCCACTCAGCATCGGATCTGCACCAAATAAAAGAGTACTTTAAGCACATGTCCAAATCATTGAGATAAACGTTGGACAAGTTTATTGGTCGCTTACCTTTGTTCTTGAGATGCTTGCCCCGTGACACAATCTGCCTCATACTTTTTGTCCACGCTTTGAAATTCGAAGCCAGCTGCTCAATTGCATGGTCCGCATCTTCGATGATGTCATCCATCTCCTTAAAAGGATCTTCACAGATGTCAAAGGGTATATTCACTAGCAGTTGATCATCCGACCTCTGTTTACCAGCACATTCAGGATAGTCTTCCACAGAAAGCGTCTCTTTTGGTGCGGAGTCAGAGTTGAATATCCGGTTCGCAAAATCCTGCAGAATCTGCAAAAGGCGGTAGAAATTCATTAGAGTTCATTTTTGGATTGGAAAACAAAGAAAAAATATGGGTATAAACTTACCACGTTGTCAGGCTGATCAGGAACGCTGACGCCTGAGGCGTTGCCCCGTTCATCGGTCTGCGCCATCTTGTGGGGAGCATCTCCTTTCCTTGATCCATCCTGTTCTCCAAACCCGTTCTGTTCACTACCCGCACCCTTTCCATTCAGACCACCAGGCAGGTCACCTTCTGCCTCTTTCGAGCCTGTCGTACCTGGCCCATTCAACCCACCTCCACCGGTAACCTGCGGCCCGACAGCTTCTTCCGGCTCAACTGTGCCGTTCAGTAACCCAGTCATGTTGAACATGCCCGTCCCGTCAAACCCGGAAGATCCACCCCCGGAACCATTCAAATCATCAGCCTGATACATTCCAGTCGTACCTGGTACACCAGTTGAACCAGGCGCACCGCCTGCGACGGTTGTGGAGTCAACCGCACGAGACACAGACGTCGGCACGGCTGCACCTGCATCCTGACTCATCCCGACAGGCTGGGCAGGAGTCTCTTCCGTTCTCCCAACATCGCCACCGGTCCTACCACCCAGACCGGTCCCGAAAGCCTCGGCTGAACCGATAGTAGCATCAGTTCCGTCAGCACCACCAATCCCACCAGCTCCGGCGACCCCAAAAACCCCAGCAATCCCAACATCGCCGCAGGACGATGCTTCCCCGACGTTCCGAACTGCCCCACCGATCCCAACCACCCCGTCAGCACCATCCAACTTGGCCGCCCGACCTCCCCCGTCCGCCCCAAGAGCTCCACCAATACCAGCAGCCACACCAGTTTCACCCATACAAGCACCAGTAACACCGGAGGTTCCAGTTTCACCAGTCGCACCAACTGCGGCAGCACCAGTTGTGCCACTAGATCGAACCATTCTGGCCGACCGTTGGACTCTGCCTGATCTGTCACTTGTTGCTGTTCTTCCAGTTCTTGCTGAAGTTGCTGTTCTTCCTGTCCCATGTTTTGCTGTTTTAGCTGTGGTCCCGGTATCAGCACTCCCGAAACTACCGGAGTTAACGTCAAGAGTCGATGCTGCAGCAGCGACGATAGCTCTCCTTGTCACACGATTTCTTCTTCTACCTTCAAGCAACTGCACATCTTCATCATCATCTTCATCATCGTCGGAATCAGCTTCGATGGCATCGTCCTGCGAAGAAAAACAGATTTCTCTTAAGAAATTCTACTGGTTGACTTTGAAATTGCGAAAGCTACACCACAACGAGCCTTACCTCCGAGTGTCCTGAGTCTGAATCTGCAAGTCTCATGCTGTTGCTCCTGAGAATATTTCTTTGACTCTTTTTGAGATTCTGCACAAAGTTAGGTGTTAAGACAATGTTAGAATAAAAAATGAATTGAACGGTGATAATCCGAAAAATGCGTCCAAACACTTACCGGCTGCTTCTATCTTTTGAAGTGGCTGACCACTTCGTAGTTCAGATAGGAACGGTAAGTGGGCCTTGTAATGTCTTTTCCTTCTTCCAGGCCGTCTTGAATCAGGAAGTCACAGAGTTTTGATTCAAGCTTCTTGTACGGGTTGAGCATAACCCATGGGAGTGTGAAGAAGGCTTCAATGTCGATTGTAATGTTTGGCGACAGAGCCTTTTCGCCCTCCTTCGCACCTCGAATGAGGTGCTGTGCTCGGCGAACTTGTTTTAACAGCCACAGCGTTGACGGACTGACCCTCTCAAACTTCAGCATATCCGTCCACGTTCCGGAATTTTCACCATAGTTCAGAAACAGCAGAAATTTCTTCGCGCTTCTCCAGCGGGCGTAACCAATGCAAAAGGATTTTCCTTGATGCTTCCGTACCCAAACATCAGCTTCAGTAGCCAACTGGCTCAAGTCTGCAAAATTGCACATTAGTTTAGGTTAGACTGCTTCTTTTCCTACAGTCAGTGTTAAAAACGTAAAATTCATATTCACTTACTGAGACTGGGGTCCACAAAGTCGTCGCTCATGTTCAGTTGGGGGCGCTGGGCCGGCTGTCCGCGCGAAAATTGCCCCTGCTGGCCACCGGCGCAGTCATTCAGCTGCGAGATCGACGGAACTGGTTGACTACCGGGAACGTTCTGCTGCGTTCCAAGAACTGGCGGACAAAAAGATGCGGCAGCATTCACTGGCACTGCAGTCGACCGGAAGCAAGAGTTCAAAAGGGACGCGGCGACCTGAGGAGTCACCGCGAACGGGGGGGGGGGCGGGGCAGCACCAAACTGCTGGCGTGGATCTGAAGTGCTCGGCGGAGGTGGAACGGAGAACTGCGAGTACACGGCGCTATTAGCCGGGAACGACTGCTCCGGGAAAGTCGGGAAAAAAGACCCTTGCGGCTGAGGGACTTGGCTTCCCGCAGAGCTACCGCGGTCGGTGTCAGCCTTCTGAGAAGAGAATGCCGATGTTGCTGACTACTGAAACATGGCTACGACTAAGTCCAAGCACGCCGAAGCGTGCTTGGAGCGAAAACTCGAGTGGAAAGAATGGCGCAGACTAAAGAACTAACACAGGCGACTACATAAATAACCTGTGCGGAATGAGTCCTTGAGCGCGGCACCGCTCTGACGGTTGGGACTTGTCTTTGCGGAACTGCTGTGTAGTGCATTGTCCCCAAAGACATCTGTTACATTCGAAAACAAGCAACCCAGCGGAGTCCCACAATCGATGCAGCATGTCGTTGTCTTCGCGGAAGCGCTACCGTCTTTGTGGATGTGCTTTCGCAGCGATGACAACAATGACGTGGAAATGTTCATGGATCCTGTTCGCGTTGTTGACGCTACGGATCGGAAAACGCCGTCCGCGTGGAAGCGCGTTGTCGTTGCGGAAATGGATCGTCTTGGCGGAGCGTCTGTTTGCGTAAAAATGCTGTCCTACTGGAGGCGCGTCGTCTTCGTGACACTCTGCGACGTCGCAGCAGACAATTGATGGGCTGAACCTTCGCAGAAGACAATGGAGTTTCTTCGTACAAACGACAAAAGGTATGATAAATCGTAGTCTTCGCGGCGCCGCGTCGTCGTTGCAGATTTCGGACGTCGTTGTGGAATGTCGTTATGTTCCAAAACGCCGTCTTACTGGAAGCGTTTCGTCGGCGCGGATCATTTGTTATTGAAGCAGCATGACGTTGTCATAGCGGAAGCGCTACTGTCCTGGTGGATGTGCTTTCGCAGCGATTGCAACGATGACGCGGAAAAGTTCATGCATCGTGTTCGCGTTGTTGATGCTATGGACAGAAAAATGAAGTCTACGCTGAAGGACGTCGTCGGCGCGGAAAATGGTCGTCTTGGCGGAACGTGTCGTTGCGGAAGAATGCTTTCCTACCGGAAGTGCGTCGTCTTCGTGACACTGCGACGTCGCTGCAGACAATTGATGGGCTGGCTGAACCTTACGTGGAGTGCTTTCTTGCAGACGATCATCGGTATGATAAATCGTTGTCTTCGTGGCGCCGCGTCGTCCTTGCAGAACTAGCACGTCTTTGTGGAATGTCGTTGTGTTGCAAAACGCTGCCTTGCTAGAAGCGTGTCGTCCGCGCGAATCTTCTGTCATCGGAGCAGCATGACGATGTCTTTGCGGAAGTGCTACCGCCTTGGTGGATTTGCTTTGACAGCAATGACAACGATGACGCGGAAAAGATCATGCATCGTGTTTGTGATGTTCATGTCACAAATGAAAAAGAACAGTCCACGCGGAAGCGCGTTGTCGGTGCGAAGATCGGTCGTCTTGGCGGAAGGTCTCGTCGTGGCGGCACGTCTCCTTGTGACACTGCTTGAGGTATGCATGCAATGTCTTCGTGCAGGCGGTATTATTTGTGACGATGTTTTGTCTTCGCGGAAACATGTCGTCGTTGCAGATCTAGGATGTCGTTGCGGATACACGCTTTGACACACCGCGTCGTCTCAGCAGAATGTTTGAACATGGTCCAGGCATTGTATCGTCGGTGCAGCATTGGCACGTGCCTTAGCAGAAACCGTTTTCGCCGTGTTGACGTGTCAAAGGAAAATATGGCGTCTTCATGGATGTTTGTCGTCTTCATGGAAACTAAGCGTCGTGGCAGAAACCTAGGTATTACAACCTTGTCGTCCTGCATGTACCGTTTCGTCATGCATCTGGCTTGGAAGGAAGGGGGCGTCTTTGCAGAATTCATTGGTCTTTGTGAAAAATTTCTGACGTGCGAGCTAACACATCATCGTTGCGGATGCCTACGTATCGATCCTAGGCGTCCTGCCGGATATTGTTCGTCTTTGCGAATATGGTGAGGTCATGGCGGAATGTGGACGTCTTTGCGGAAATTGCGCGCCGATACATTCCAGTCTTGACAGAAAGGTTGTTGTTCGTTCTTCCTCGACATGCATGAAGTTTTCCATCGCAGCGGAAAACTAATTGCGTTTGTCGATGAAAATCCAACACTTTAGACCACCAGAAGTCGCTAAACCTATTGGGTTCAATGTAAAACGTATCACCCTTCACTTTCAAACTCGAATGTATGACATGATTTTCACTTGCATCATGGGTTGTTGCTGCACTTCTTGCATGTCCCCTATAGTACGAAAACGTTTTCCGTGCTTTCCCTCTTGTCCGCCGCAAGTAACGAAGGGCTTCTCCGTACAACGATATTCGGTGGTTGCATTTTTTTTGGACGAATATTTACGTTGCTGAAGATGCGCAATGATAACATGCATCATTAGTCCAACTGGCACCGATCCTTCGCCAAGTTTCCGTCCTGCTTCTTCTTCGCCTCGCGACAATCGTGACAGCTGACCTTGCCTTTCGCGCCAGGAAATGTCTGGCCGCTAGCGTGCCTGGCCGGCAAGACAGTTGCTTGACGATTGTCCGCCTTGCTCATGTATCTAAAGCAGCTAGAACATGGCTGGATACGTGTCTTCGGAACTGTTTCTAGTAGGAGACCCCTATACAGTGCTCCACCCAACAGGGCGGCGTAAATAGTTCCGTATCTTGACTAATTAATTGCAAAAGACAATTCACCTTTCTTGAAAAAACAAAACAATAATAACATTGACCAATGCATGCGGCTCGGGATAATGGATAAGGCAATGATGTCTTCGACATTGCAATGATATCACCGTCATAGCAATGAATCATCCAAAATTCGCGGAGAAAATTTCAGAACCCCTACAACGTCTGCATTGACTTCGTAAGCAACGTGAAAGAATGGCCTTCCCACGCCATCCTTCAAACGGTGTAGACCTGCAACCAGGATACTACATGAGCAAAGGTCTCCATCGTTTTGTCATCCATGAATACCGATGACAATGTTTACTTCAATAAAGTTCACGATCCACAAACGTGTAAAGCAGGTGGTGAACCATTTTCCGTGTTGCCCACATAAAACCGAGGAAGAGAAAGAGTTGTCCCTGACAATGTCTACTTGGTGGCCTGTAGGAGTTCCGAAAGTCCTGCAACGTACAAAGCCCCTTTGTTTAGTGCTCCAACGTTCTTCCGTCCGTACTGCTATGTCGTCTTATGTTACTACGTCACTGCATGTGCAGTCGTACACATGATGTACAACAACGTCATACCATGATTTGCTGGTCTACGGCGTTTCAAAGAGTCCCATAGTCACACAACGTCACGGACTCGTGAAGTGCTACAACGTCTTCACGTGCAAAGCCTTACAACGTTCTGCACTCGTCCATGGTCATCAAACCGCCGGCTGCCCATAGTGTGGAGTGAGTTGCGGTGTGCAATCGCAGGGCGCTTACGACGTCTACACGTAGGCGTCGGTGTCCCCGATGAAGTGACCGGGACGCCGACGAGGAAGCTAGCAAGCGAGTGCCCATGCAAGCGAGCAAGCATGCGGTCGCGCGAGCAACCGGCCGATTGGGTGGGGCCCGAGCCGATGACACCAAGCGGCGGCCCATCCTCGGGACCGCTCTCGCAGGTTTCGGAGCACTGAGGGACTCTCGGCTGACTCCTAGGGGCTCGTACATAAGGAAGCCTAGGGGTTGTTCCAGGCATGCCAACCTTACCCATAGACTCTGTACATTACCTTGTACTGATCTATCAAGTCTAGGGATTCATTCCTTTCCCAATTCTCCTTTTTCTATAAGCATCGTCTTGCACACCTCTATTCGATCTTACAAGTCCTTCGCAGCACACCTTGGTACAAATGCAACCGGGAGAGTCATACGATGGGAACCTCGGTCACTAGCAGCTGTCTTGCTGCAAGGAGAGGGTTGTGCGGCATCTCAAGGGCTGTCCCACACACCAAGGGATCGAGGTTTGGGAGGTCTATCCCAAGGGCTCGGCGTGTGACCGTCACGTCGGGCGCCCCTGGGTTCACATTTGGAATCAGAGCACGTGGACGTTCGCTTTGTTTGCGTTGACCCAAGGGAGGCAGCAAATCTGCCACAACTGTATTTGCCCACAAAAGTTTTGTCACAATCGGAAGCATGGCAGCCGCGACATACAACCAGGCCTTTCTCATAGAGAAGGTACTGCTTGCTCTTGTCAAGTTGCGTCAAGAGAACCAGCAGCTGTGTGCGGAGGTTAAGGCGAGGTACGTCGGCCAAGGAAGCAGTGCATTGGGGAGTGTTGCATTGGTATCCGCACCTGCCTTTCGGCGGCCGAAGCCGAAGCAGACGGAGTTCTACTCTGGCAAGGGCAGTGCGTGGGAGTGGCTCTTCACAGTGAACCAGTACTTTATGACATTGGGTGTTTACGTGGGATAAGATGCCATGAGACTGGAGTATGCACCTACACTGCTCTGGGGATGGCGCTGCAGTGGTGGTGGCATTGTGCTGGCGGAACGCCGCTTGGTTGCCGGACGGGCTGGGGGCCGGACAATGGCTTCATCCATTGTTGAGTCTACGACTGGGGTGGGAAGTGCAGCTTGGTGCATGGACGTTCACGGAGAAACCAGAGACGTGGGAACAGTTCAAGACGATGCTCCAGGCGTGTTTTGACCTCCTTAACAGCAACCGAGTCCCATGTGACAAAATCAAACATGTCAAGCAAGGCGGATCGGTCCAGGACTACATTACATGCTTCATGGCTTTGGCGGTGTAGATGGGCAACCTCTCGGACGCAAAGGCATACGATTGCTACCATGATGGCATGAACTGCACATTCAATCTGAACGTACAGCTTCAGGCCCTGGCTACACACATGGCTTGCGGTGTCATCGTTGTGATCTTGCACTAGAAACGACACAGGGTTGGCGATGATGGTCATATCACCTACGTGGATACCGGGATGGATTGCACAAGGTGTCTTGCCCTTTAGGAAACAAGCGACTGCGTCCAATGCAATTTCCAATGTTTTCAAGCAGGGGAAGTCGTAAGAAATGCCACAATTGGTGAAGTAGAAGATGTAATGTGACCAAGTCATTGTCAAACTGTTCAAAGCGCTTTTCATTTACTATGTTTTACATAGGAAGTCAGTAAATGTTAGCAACCTTTCAGATAGGATCCATGGAAGCTCCCAGTTTGAACGTAGGAGAACCGGGTGCCGCACTAAGGGTCATAGACTCCAATTTAAATTCCAAAGGGATTTCTGCCACACACAAACACACACACACACACACACACACACACACACACACACACACACACACACACACACACACAC
>SZWC01033162.1:1566-20004 GCA_023375785.1 Penium margaritaceum | reverse complement strand
ATACATACATACATACATACATACATACATACATACATACATACATACATACATACATACATACATACATACATACATACATACATACATACATACATACATACATATATACATACATATATATATATGTGTATACAAGTGTCGAGTACAAGTGAAGCTTTGTCATGATTGTTGGGTCGTTTGTTGGGCGACGCGTACACACTTGCGTCGTGAGTGGCTGGATTCAAGAATGTCCGCCGAGAAGTCGGGGATCTTTGAGAATCGAAGGTGAAGATGTGAGATGCATCTTCATAAATCCACATTTGTCTCAGTGTGTCAAGAAGTTAACCAAAAGGTTGTGATGCCTTTGGTCGTAGGTTTGCGAGATTGGTCAAAGATGTTCGAAGGTTCGGGAATATCTGCTGATGGCGGGGCAGTTGGCCAATTTTTCCTCGGTTGTCGGAGTGAGTATCGCAGTTCTCGCGACACGATGGGCTGTTTGTGTAATAACAAAACTACCCACTTGGAAAGATTCGGGGCTTGTGTACGTCTGGTGCAGAACACTTTTTAGGTGTAAAAAGTTAATCATTGACCCCTCTTGTTTGTCAAAATATAGCATGTTGATGTCGCATGGATGCAGTGTCAACATTGTCATGCCGAACGAAGTGTAGATGGTGAACAGGTAGAAGTTGCAATGCAGAACACGATTTAGAATTTGGGACACTTGAGCAATTTGTAACTTGCGGTAAGTGTAATGCGGTGAAAATTGTCAAAATAATCGAACATATACATACAAGTGTCGAGTTACTAATGAGACATAGTCAGGGTCAGGTCGATTATCGAGCGACGCGTGCGGAGTTATGTTGTGAGTGGTTGGATTCGAGAAGGTCCGCTCAGAAATTGGGGGTCTTCAAGAATCGACGATGAAGATGATAGATGCATATTTATAAATCCATATTCTTCTCGGTGCATCAAGAAGTCGACCAAAAGGTCATGATGCTTTTGTCGTAGATTAGCAAGAGTTGTTGAAGTTGTTAGAAGGTTCAGGAAGATTTGCTTGAGGCGGGGGCAGTTGGCCGCTTTGCCCTCGACCATCACAGTGAACATTGTGGTCTTATTACGCAATGGGCTAGTTGTGTAACTATAGAAATGTCCACTCCAGAAGATAAGGGACTCGTGTACGTCTTGTACGTAACACCCCTCCCCCCTCTTTTAGCCAAGACATCATGGCGTGCGTATAGATATCATCGGGTGACACAGGTAATAGCTCTCAATTACGTGATCGACGTCTCGGAGCTTGTCGTATGGTTCCCAGCTGTTGTGCGCGACATCATAGCCATGCCACTTGACAAGTTATTCTATCATTTTGTCTTGTTGTTGTGGCCAAGGAGGTCCTCGATGACGTACTTGGTTTCCTCGTTAACTTGAATGGGAGGAGGGGGAGAGATATCCCTGCCAGGGAAGTTCTCTCTCAGGTCTCGAGAGTTATTGTGTCTACTGACATGGAGCACAAGATGAACTTGCACAGTGTCGGAGAGTTTGAGTCATGCAACCACGGAAGTTTGCATGTGCTCAATCTCAAACAGTCCCAGCCATTGGGGTTTGAGCTTCGAACAGCTAGCGTCATGGAGTTTGATGTTGGCCGAGCCGAGAAGGCCTTTGTCTCCAGCTGCAAAAACATCGTCGCTAGGATGTCGGTCAGCCTCTCGTATTATCCTTTACTGTGTCTTTGTGAGGATTAGCCGTGTTTCCTCCCAGACGGCAGAGAAGTCTCGACGTTGAATGTCGACCGCAAGAATATTGGTGCGACTTTTTTGTCCGGCTGGTGTGGCGAGAAGTTTGCCATATACCACTTCAAATGGATTTTTACCCATAGCGCTGGAAACTACCGAGTTATATGCGATTTTGGCGGTCGGGAGTTTTTGTGTCCAATCCATCCCATGAGGTTTGCACAGCGTTTGGAGAAGCTGTTCAAGTGTCTGATTGGCCCGCTTGGTTTGATTGTTGGTTTGAGAATGAAACGCCGTTGAAACTTGAATTCTACTGCCACAGTGAGTCATCAGTTTGCACCAAAAATGGTTGTTGAATCGACCTTCTCTCTCACTTGTGATACGCCGTGGTACGCCATTTAGCCACACCATGTCCCTTCAAAACATCCGTGCTATTCCTTTGGTGGTGATGGTGGTTGTCGTTGAGATGAAATGGGACATTTTTTAAAACCTTTCAACAACCACAAGGATTGCATCATATCCCTTGGGTGTGACGGGTAATCTGGTGACAAAGCGTATGAAGATGTAAGCCCATGGTTCCTTCGAAGTAGGGAGCGGCTGCAGAAGTCCGGGCGGCTGTCTGCGACGGGATTTTTGTCGGTGATGATATGTGTCGCAGGTTTTGTAGAAGTTGGCCACGTCTGATTCCATCTTGTACCAGTCGTAACACATCGCCAGCTTCTTCAGCGTCTTGTCCTCTCCGAATTCCCCACCTGGTCCTCTATCCTGGCATTTTTCGAGTAGCATACGGCAAAGTTTGTCCTTTGGGGTAACAACCACCTGGCAAGTGAATCACCGTCCCCAGTAGGGTGCGACGCACCAGATTTTCACTTTGTTGCATCCGCCATGCAGTTTGTAACCTTGTGTGAACAGCTGCTCAAGATACGGGTCCCGTTGCAGCTGTAGCGTTGCCACCTCAGCCATTAAATCTATGTGGCTGCTGAGTGCGTCCACCGGGATGATTTTGCCTGACCAGTACTTGATGTCGTAGTTGAACCCGTATTCAAGGAAATTTATCCATCGGGTTTGATGTCAACTGAGGTTTGGCTGCATCCTCAGATTTTTCAACGTATGGTGGTCAATGCGTACGATGCATTGGCGGAACTCCAGGTAACACCTCCACATCTTGAATGCATGAACGACCGCTAGCAATTCCTTCTTGTGTACAGCGTAGTTGAATTCCGGTAATCTCAGTTTTTGAGACATGTAGGCGACTGGTTGCTTGCCGTTGCCATGTTCTTGCAGGAGGACTGCATTGATGGCTCTGTCTGTCGCGTCTGTAGCCATGACATAGTCAACTATTGGATCGGCTAATCATAGGACTGGCGCGAAGATCAGAGCGTTCCGCAAAGTGATGAATGCTTCTTGTTCAATGTCTCCAAACCGTCACTCATTTTCTTTTCGATTGAGGTTGGAGAGAGGCGTTGACACTCGGGCGTAATCCTGTACAAAATGCCGGAGGTAATTGTAGAAGTCGAGAAAAACTTCAACATCTCAAGCGTTGGTCGGCGTCAGCCAGTTAACGACTGCTACCACTTCTTTTGGATCCATGGTGATCCGTTGATTGTTGATGAAGTGACCCAAATACTCCATCAAAGAGGGACCAAAGTCACACTCCGAGATTTCTTGAAGAAATTTCTCTCTTGGTGATGATTCGAGAATTCTTTGAAGATTTCCATCGTGCTTCTCTGGGGCGCGGCTGTACACCGGAATGTCGTCGGGGCACAGCACGACAAAATCGTCAAGGTATGGATGGAAAATGATGTTCATCGCTGCCATAAGTGTTGCTGGGGCATTAGTAAGTCTGAACGGAATTATCGTAAACTCGAAGTGCCAGTAGCGGGTCTAGAACACCGTCTTCTTTATGTCGGCTTCTGCCACACGTATCTGGTGATAACTGTTGTGCAAGTTGATTTTTCTGAGTTTTGGAGCCCCTTGGAGTTGGTCAGAAACCTCGTCAGCTCAGGGAAGAGGGTAGTGGTTCTTGATGGTAGCGTCATTCATTGCCCAACAGTCCACGCACATCCGCATCTCACTAGTTTCCTTTTCGATGAATAGTACTGGTGGGAAATATGGTGACGTGGATGGGCGGATGAACCCCTAACTGGACATCTCATCGAGTTGCTTTTTCAATGCGGTCAGCTTGTGATCGCTCATCCGACAGGCTCCTTAAATTGTAGGTATGTTGCCCCGCTTCAGTTTGATGCGATGGTCGATGTCTCATTGAGGATGCAGGGCTTTTGGGTGCTTGACGTGGAATACGTTTGCCTAGATGAGTGGTGTAAAGTCTTTGGGTACCACTGTAAACTTTGTTGATGCCGATGAGGCTGATGAGGCCGATGATGAGTCAGATGCTGCTACTTCCGGTTCTCCCATTGGCTCCATATACATGAGCTACGTACGAGCCAATCATCATGTACAATACTTGTCCACGTTGAGCAATATTGGCTGCATAGGTTGTCGCTTCTCGGCTATCGCGGCTTCCGCTGTTGCTTCCACCTCTGCTACTTTTGCTATCGGCTTTCGTCCTACACGCGGAAGATGTCGTTTGGTACCATCAATTTCCACGTAGATGTTGCCGTTGTTCCAGTCCACCTGCGGATTGTGGTGATGCAGGATATCATCGTCATCCGAGGATGATTTTTTGATCACTCATTGGACAGGACCTCTAGACCGTTACATCCTGTAGATCTCCCACCTGTATTTGTAGCGGTTCTTGGATTCTCTGTATTTGTAATATTCCATCCACGGTTTTCCCTTCAAACACCCATGGTTTGGTCTGTGAACCTTGTCTGCAAACCATGTCATTGCTTACAAAGCTATGTGAATCTCTTCCATCTAATAGTGTCGGTACTATTATGCAAGTCTTGCATCCTTGAGGTTGAACTTTTTGCAGTATCATTGGTTGGTTGTCCTCGTCTCCCTCATCAAACTTTGCAATCTTAGAAACCCCCTACAACGATGTATGCCGTTCAGATGGGCAATCGTTAGGTGCAGATCGCTCCTCACTGACAAGAGTCGCGCCTTTCACTCTTGTCCTTTATCGTTTCCCAAATCATTTTTCTACAACTCCCCCCCCCCTTGTGGTCTGCTGCCTGATTCGACAATTGCGAGCGACGTGCTTGAATTTTCTGCAGTTGTAGCAGGTTCGCATGTCTCTGGTCGACGGTGCTCACTTCCATCGGAGTCGAGGAGTCCCCCGACTGGATTTTTTTGTTCCCATCTCAACTGTCGTTGGGAGGTTGCCAGCCATATGATTCATGGATTCGGCATTGACGATGTTTTTTGCTGTTGTGATCATCCATGGCAAGTCTTTTTGGATGCCAAAACTGGCAATCACGTTCCAAATATCTCGCTTGAGCCCATTGTTGTAATCAAAGCAGAGTTTGTAGGGGCGATGTCTGCGATGATCTTGAAGAATCTCTACATATACTCTGTCATGCTGGACTACTGACAGAGACGCTGGAACTTGAACCGTGTATCAGACCTTTTGTGCAGTTGTCCAAAACGTGTGCGCGCGAGAAATCGTTCGAGTTGGTTGGTTGCGTCAGCGTGTCTTGCCAGTATGGCTTGATCTGCTTCAAGGATAGAACTTTTGCGGTTGGCAATATGAGACGGGCGCAATTGGCTGTTGATGATGCCTCGCCGGTCTCTTGCTGCCGTTGGATGGTCTTTAGGTCATAGCACCAAGTTAGCACCGTGCTACGCAGAAGTGCGGCAACGAGGTCAATTTTCTTTTGATTGTTGTTAACCCCAGAAGCGGTGAAGTACACCTCGTCGGTCCTTTTGGATTTACAAGATCAAACGGTTCTGGTGGATCTGGAGGAATTTTGGGCTTTCTCGAGAGTTGGGAATTCATCTCGATGAGCAACGCTTCTTGTGCAATTTCATTGCAAAGAGCCTCCATCGCAACATTGAGCTGTTGGAGCAAATGGCTGTTCATCCCCTTGAGCGCAGAGATTTGGCTTGCCAATTCCTCGTTAATCCGCGCCTGTCGCCCAGTGCTAGCTGCCTTCTATGCTGTCGTGTTTGAGGCTGTTGATAGGGTGGCTGGTTTACCGTGATTGGGTCCGCGGCCGGATTGGTTGTCAAAGCCGTGGGGGTTGATCCAGATATTGCATAGCATGCCATACCAGAATATTCTGTCACTTCAGGGTTTGTCTGCATAGGCACGTTTTGCTCCTCCATTTCCGAAGTCATTGCCAAAGACCAGCTGCTGGTCATTCGTTGCGCTCACTTGGTTTCCCTGACGTCGTAGTAGCGAAGTCTTCAAAGTCTTGACGTGCGACATGCACACATGGCTTGTGAGAGGTAGTCATCTGGATGAGCAAAGTAGTCGGATGCCTCTCTAGTACCGTTGCGTTGTGATATCAAGTGTTATGCCGAACGGAGCGTAGATGGTGAACAGGTAGAAGTTGTGATGAAGAACACGATTTAGACTTCGGAACACTTGAGCAGTTCATAATTTGCCGTAAGTGTATTGTGATGAGAAGTATTGAAATGATTAAACATGTACATACAAGTGTTGAGCTACGAATGAGACATAGTTGGGATCGTTGGGTTGATTTTCAACTGACGCGTGTAGAGTCGCGTCGTGAGTGGTCGGATTCAAGGTCCACCAAGAAATTGAGGGTCTTCGAGAATCGACGGTGAAGATATGAGATGCATCTTTATGAATTCATGTTTTTCTTGGTACATTGAGAAGTCAAACGAAAGGTCGTGATACTTCTGCTTTAGATTCGGGAGAGTGATCAAAGCTGTCAGTTTGTTGAGGAAGATTTGCTGGAGGCGGGGGAAGTTTGCCGGTTTGCTCTTGACCATCAGAGTGAAATTCACGGTCACGCGACACAATGGGCTGTTTGTGTACTTGCAAAAATACCCACTCAGAAAGGTTAGGGACTCGTGTACATCTGGTTCGTAACATACATGCTTACCTGACATTTCTTGACCTAATCATCACAAAATCCTTAATGCAAGGGTTTGTGATTTTTTGCAAGTGATTTGTATGGAGTTTTCTTGGGGGGTCTGGGACTGTCATGCCGAAGGGAGCATAGATGGTGAAAAGGTAGAAGTTGTGAGGTAGAACACAATTAAGAATTTGGGACATTTGATCAATTCATGATTAGCGGTAAGTGTACTTAGATGACAAGTGTCGAAATGATCAAACATGTACATATGTATAAAAGTGCCAAGTAACGAATGAGGCATAGTCAAGGTTGTTGGGTCGATAGTCCAACGACGCATGTGGAGTTACAATGTGATTAGCCATATTCAAGAAGGTCCGTTGAGAAGTTGGAGGTCTTTGAGAATCGACGGTGAAGATGCGCGATGCATCTTTACAAATCTGGATTCGTCTTGGTGCGTTGAGAAGTCGACTGAAAGGTCGCAACACTTCCTTCACTAATCTGTGGGAGTGGTGGAAGTTGTGAGAAGGGCCAAGAAGGTTCACTAGAAGCGAGGGCAGTTGGCCAGTTTGCCCTCAACCGTCGGAGTGAATACATAGGTGTCGCGACGCGATGGGCTGTTTGTGTAATATGACAAATGCCCACTCGGGAAGGTTAGGGACTTGTGTATGTCTTCTACATAACATTTCTCCTCCCCATTTAGCCGCGATGTCTCAGCATGTGCACTGTTGTGGCCCGGTGACGGCGGTTGTAGTCGTCGATGAGATGATCGACGTCTTGGAGCTTGTTGTAGGGTTCCCAACTGTTTTTCGCGGCATTGTAGCCGTGCCACTTGACAAGATATTTAATTGTTTTGCCATTTCGTCAATGGCCAAGGATGTCCTGGATGACATATTTTGTGTCCTCGTCCACTTGAACGGGAGGAGGGGGGAGTGACTTCCCTGCCGGGGAAGCTCTCTCTGGGGTCTCCGTAGTGCTTGAGTCTAATGATATGGAACACCGGATGAGCTTGTATAGTGTTGGGGAGTTTAAGGAGTGCAACTACGGGGGTTTGCATGCGCTTGGTCTCAAACGGTCCCAAGCATCGGGGTTTGAGTTTTGAACAAGCGGCTCCTCGAATTTTGATGTTTGATGTTGCTGTATGGAGGAGGAGTTTATCTCCGGTGGCGAAAGCATCGTCGCTGCGATGCCGGTTAGCTTCTCACTTCATCACTGCGTGCGTCTTTGCAAGAGTCTGTCGTGTTACTTTCAAGATGGTGGTGAAGTCATGTCCTTTGACATCTACCACGAGAATGTTGCTTCGATTGTGTAGTCCGGCCGGTCTGGCGGGATTTTTGCCATATGCCATATGCCATACACCAAATGGAGTTTTACCTATTGCAGTGGAAATTTCTCAATAAGATGCGATTTTTGCGGTTGGGAGTTTTTGTGCCCAATGCGTCCCATGAGGTTCGCAATGTTTGGAGAAGCTGTTTGAGCGTCTCGTTGGTCTGCTTGGCTTGGCCGTCGGTTTGAAGATGGAACGGCGTTGAAAGTTGGATTCGGCTGCCTGAGCAAATCACCAGTTCGTGCCAAAAATGGCTGGTGAAGCGACCGTTTCTGTCGCTCATGATGGTTCTCGACAAGCCTTGTAGCCACAAGTTGTTTGAAAACAACAGTTCTGTCCCCTCGGCCATGACGGTGGTAGTCGTCGGGATAAAATGGGACATTTTGGAAAATCTGTCGACAACCATGAGGATTTCGTCATATCCCTTGGGTGTGATAGGTAGTCCCGTGACGACGTCCATGGAGATGTCAGTCCATGGTTCCTTCACAACAGGGAGCGGCTGCAGGAGTCTGGGTGGCCGTGTGGGATGGGATTTCTGTCGTTGACATGTGTTGCAGGGTTTGCAGAAGTTGGCCACGTCGGATCGCATTTTTTCTCACCACTAGCTTTTTTCCAGCTTCTTCAGCGTCTTTCCTCTCCAAAGTGTCCACCTGGACTGGTGTCGTGGCATTCTTTGAGCATCATTCGGCAAAATCATTGTTTGGGGGAACGGCCACCTGGCGAGTAAATCTCTGTCGCCAATAGGGTGCGTCATACCAGAAGTTTACCTTGTCGTATCCGCCATGATGGCCGTCGCCTTGTGTGAACAGCAGCTCCAGAAACGGATCTTGCTGCAGCTCTAGTGTTGCTGCCTCAACCATTAAATCTGGTCCGTGGCTGAGTGTGTCGGCTGCGTTGATTTTGCCTGGCCGGAACTCAATATCGTAGTTGACCCCTCCATCCATCGGGTTTGACATCAACTGAGGTTTGGCTGCATCTTCAAACATTTTAGAGTATGATGGTCAAAGCGTACGATGATTCAGCAGCACTCCAGGGAAAACTGCCATGTCTTAAATTCATGTACATCCGCAAACATCTTGTTCTCGCGTATTGCGTAGTTGAGTTTTGGTCCTCGCATTTTTCAAGACATGTATGCAACCGGTTGTTCATCGTTGCCATGGTCTTGTGAGTGGACTGCGCCGATGGCCCGATCTGAGGCGTCCATAGTCATGACGTAGTCGAAAGTTGGATCGGCTACTCGTAGGGCTGGTGCCGAGGTCAAAGCGTTCCACAAAGCGGTGATCGCTTCTTGTTCGCTGTCTCCCCACCGCCACTCATTTTCTTTTTGAGTGAGATCAGAGAGAGGCGCTGTCACTCAGACGTAATCCCGTACAAATTGTTGGTTGTAATTGCAGATGCCGAGGAAGACTTGAACGTCTCGAATGTTGGTCGGCATTGGCCAATCAGCGACTGTTGCAACTTTTTTTGGATCCATGGTGATCCATCCACCGTTGATGACGTGACTCAAAAACTTGACCAAATGGCAACCAAAGTCACAGTCCAAGAGTTTTCCAAAAAAATTCTCTCTTTTTAAAACATTGAGAAAATTTTGAAGATGTCCATCGTGCTCCTACAGGATGCAGTTGTACACCAGGATGTCGTCGAGGTACACCACGGTAAAATCATCGAGGTACGGTTGGAAAATGTTGTTCATTGCGACCATGAACATTGCTGGAGCATTTGTGTGTCCGAATGGAATGACCGTAAACTCAAAGTGCATGTAGCAAGCTTGGAAAGCTGTCTTCTCTATGTTGGCGTCTGCTACCTGAATCTGGTGGTAATCACTACGCAAGTCAATTTTGGATAAAATTTGAGCCCCTCTAAGTTGGTCTAAAGGTTTGTCAGGTCGGGGAAGAGGATAGCGGTTCTTGATGGTAGCATTGTTCAATGCCGGACAGTCAACACACATCTGCCATTCACCAACTCTCTTTTTCACAAACAGTTTCGGTGTGGCGCACAGTGACGTGGAAGGGTGGATGAACCCGTGACAGAGCATCTTGTCAAGTTGCTTTTTCAGCTCAGTCAGCTTGTGATCGCTTATCCGATAGGCCCCTTGAACTATAGGTTGGCTGCCCGGCTTCACTTTGATGCGATGGTCGATGTCTTCTTAAAGAGGTAAGGCTCTCGGGAGTTTGTCGGGGAAGACGTTTACAAACTCTTGGATGAGCGGTGGCAACTCTTTGGGTACCATCGCGAACTTTGTGGATGCCAATGAGGCTGATGAGGCCATTGAGGATGATGAGTTAGCTGCCGCCACTTTTGCTTCTTCCATTGGTTCGAGATGTATGAGCCAAGTACGAGCTCCTCGTTGTTTGCTGTTTCTGGCCATGGTGAGTGGTGTTTTCTGCACAAGTTGTTGCGTCATGGCTACCGCGGCTTCCTGTGCTGCTTCCTCCTCTACTGCTTCCGCTGTTGCCTTCCGTCCCACGCGCAGAATTCGTCACTTGGTGCCGTCGATTTCCATGTAGATGTTGCCGCTGTTACAATCAACCTGCGAGTTGTGTTGCTATAGGAAAATCTTGTCTGAGAATGATTTTGTGGTCACTCATTGGATAGGACCTCCTGACCGTTACATCCCATGGATCTCCCACTTGTAGTCATACCGGTTCTTGGGGTCTCCATACTTGCAATCTCCTGTTGATGGTTTTTTCTTCAAACACCCCTGGTTTGGTCGGAAGACCCAGCTTGAGAACCATGTTGTTGCTTGCAAAACGATGAGAACCTCCTCCATCCAATAACGCTGGTACTACTCTGCGACTTTTGCATCCTCGAGGCTGGAGTTTTAGCAATATCTCCGGTTGGTCGTCCTCGTATCCCTCGTAATACTTTGCGATCGTAGAAAACCTTTGCAACAATGTAGGCCATTCAGATGGGTGATTGTTCAATGTAGATTGCTCTACATGGACAGGAGTTGCGCCTTTCACTCCTGTCCTTTGCCATTCCCCGACTCATTGTTCTATGACTTCCACCCCTTTTTGGCCTGCTTCGTGCCACTGCAATGGCAAGCAATGTACCGGAATGTTCCGCAACTGTAGCAGGTTTGCATCTGTCTCTGGTCGACGACGGCCACTTCCAATAGAGTCAAGGAGTCCCCCGGCTGGCTTTTTCCATTTCCATGATGATTTTGGTTGGGAGGTCACCAGCCACAGGATTCCTGGACCCAAGCATTGTAGTCGGCGCTGTCGATCCTTTCTACTACTGAAATCATCCGTAATAAGAAAATTTGAATGACGAAGATTGCAATTGCTTGCCAGATGTCTTGCTTGAGGCCGTTTTTGTTGTAAAACCTTAGTTCATTGGGGGCAATGTCTGCACCAGTCATAATCTTGCGAAATCTCCGCGTGTACTCTGCCGCGCTGGGCTGCTGACAGAGACGCTCGAGCTTGTACTGTGCGTAAGATTTTTGGTTCAACTGTCCGAATCGTACAAGCATCGCGCACAAGAATTTGTTTGAGTCGGTTGGTGGCATTAGCGCCTCTTGCCAGTGCGGGTTGATCTTCTCCAAGGGTACAATGCCTACAGTTGGTGATATGAGACGGGCGTCGTTGGCCATTGATGACGCCCCACTGATCTCTTACTGCCGTTAGATTGTCTTTAGATCTTACCACCAACTTAACGCTGTGCCACGCAAAAGTGCGGCTGCAAGGTCAATCTTTTTTCGTTCGTTGTTGACCCTTGCAGCGGTGAAGTACACTTCCAAACTCATTAGCCACGTGTGAACCGTTGGTCCCTTAGAGTTTGCAGGATCAAACTGTTTTGGTGGGGCTGGATGAATTAAAGGTTCGCTTGAGACTTGGGAATCGCTCTCACTGTTTCACGTGCGCTTATGTTGCAAAGAGCCTCCATCGCCACGTTGACCTGTCAAGGAAAATAGTTGTTGATCCCCTTGAGCATGGAGATTTGGTTTTCCAGTTCCTTGTTGATCCGCGCCTATCATCCGCTGCCACCTGTTGTTCCTGCAGTCATCATCAAGGTTGTCGGTAGGGGTGGCTGGTTTACCGCCGTTGGGTCCGCAACTAGATTGGACATCGGAGCTGTAGGGGCTCATCAAGTTGCCGCATATTCTGCCACGCCAGCATTCACAATCGCTTTAGGGTTTGTGTGCATAGGCACGTTCTGCTCCTCCATCTCCAAAGTCGTTGTTGACACCAGCTGCTGGTCGTCAATTGCACTTGCTCACCTCATGTCGTAGTCGCGATGTCTACATGGGAGATGCACTGACGTTTTGTGCGAGGTAGTCCTCCAAATGGGTTAAGTAGTCGGATGCCTCTCCATCACTGCTGCGCTGAGATACCAAGTGTTCTGCCACATGGAGTGTAGATGGTGAACAGGTAGAACACAATTTTGTGGTAGAACACAATTTAGAATTTGGGATACTTGAGAAATTATTACTTGCTGTAAGTGTACTTTGATGACAATTGTTGGAATGATCAAACATATTTAGAAAGCATCGAATTATGAATGCTCCATAGTCAAGGTTGTTGGGTTGATAGTTGAGCAACACGTGTGGAGTAGCGACGTGACTGGTCGGATTTGAGAAGCTCTGCCAAGAAGTTGGGGTTTTCGAGAATCGACAGTGAAGATGCGCGATGCATCTTTATGAATCTGTATTCCACGTGGTACATTGAGAAGTCAACCAAAAGGTCGCGATACTTCTCTTTTAAATTTTTTGGAATTGTTGACGTTGTCAGAAGGGTCAAGAAGGTTCACTGGAGGCAAGGGCAGCTGGCCAGTTTGCCCTCGAGCATTGGAGTGAATACCAAGGTCTTGCGACACGGTGGACTGTTTGTGTATTAACAGAAATCCCCACTCGAGAAGATTAGGGACTCATGTACGTCTGCTATGTAATAGAGACTCCCCATGCATTGAAAGGGAACCCACTTGGTCCCATTACCGCGGGGTCCAGCTGTCCCATTACCGGACGGTCGAGGGCGATTCCCCAGGGTGTAATGTGTTATGCCAAACAGAGCGTAGATGGTGAACAGGTAGAAACTGCGAGGCACAACACAATTTAGAATTTGGTACACTTGAGAAATCAATGATTAGCGATAAGTTTACTTCAATGATAAGTTTCAAAATGATCAAACGTATATATAGGTGTCGACTTGCAAATGAGGCATAGTCGGGGTGGTTGGCTCAGTCATCATGCAACACATTTGGAGTCGCGTTGTGAGTGGTCAAATTCAAGAAGCTGTGCCAAGAAGTTGGGGGGCTTTGAGGACTGATGGTGAAAGATGCGAGATGCATCTTCATCAATCAAGATATCTCTTGATGCGTCGAGAAGTCAACCAAAAGTTCATGAAACCGTCTTTCTGGTCAAAGTTGTCGGAAAGTGCAAGAAGGTTTGCCGGAGGGCGAGGGCAGTTGGGCGAATCACCCTTGACCGTCTGGGTAAAAAATTGAGGTCTCGACACAAGGTGTTCTATTTGTGTAATGCCAGAAATTCCCACTGGGAAGATTACAGACTTGTGTATGTCTGGTATGGAACACTCCCTCCCCCCCCCTTTAGCCGCGATGTCCGAGCGCGCGTGCAGATGTGGCCTGGTGACGGCAGTAGTATCTGTCCATTAGGCGATTGATGTTTTGGAGATTATTGTAGGGTTCCGTGCTGTTATGCGCGGCGTCGTAGCCATGCCTCTTGAAAAGATATTCTGTTGTTTTGCCTTTTTACCGATTGGCCGAGGATGTCCTTGATGACGTATTTGGCGTCCTTGTCGACATGTGCACGAGGAGGGGGAGGGACATCCCTGCCACGGAAGTTCTATTTTGGGTCGTTGTAGTGCTTAAGTCTGCTGATATGAAACACCAGATGAACGTGAATCTTGTCGGGGAGTTTGAGGCGCGCAACCACGAGGGTCTGTATGCACTCAATCTCAAAAGATCCCAACCATTGGGGTTTGAGCTTCGAATAGTCAGCTCCATGGAGTTTGATGTTTTTTGAGCTAAGAAGAACTTTACTATAGGTGGTGAAAAAATTGTTGCTGTGATGTCAGACAGGTGCTTGTTTCATCGCCGCTTGCGTCTTTGTCAAGTGTCTTCCGTGTTTCATCGCAAAAGGTGGAAAAGTCCCGACGTTAGACGTCAACCGTGAGAATGTTGCTCTGGCTGTGTAGTCCCGCTGGTGTGGCGGGAAGTCTGCCATACACCATTTCAAATAGAGTTTTACTTGTTGTGGTGGAGATCGTCAAATTATGCGCGATCTCGGCGGTCTGGAGTTTTTTTTGCCCAAATGGTACCATGAGGTTCACATAATCTTCAAAGAATTTGTTCAAGCGTTTGATTGGTCCGCTCGGTTTGGTTGTCGGTTTGAGGATGGAATTTTGTTGAAAGATGGATCTGACTGCCATTGTGATTAATCTGCTTATGCCAGAAAAGGAAAATGAATTGACCATCCCTGTCAATTGTGATGGTTCTCTGCATGCCGTGACATTGTTTTGAAACAGCCACGCTGTTCCTTCAACGGTGACGGTGGTCGTAGTCAAAACAAAATGAGACATGTTGGAAAACCTGTTGAAAACCACAAGGATTACGTCATATCCCTCAAGTGTGACTGGTAATCCTGTGACAAAGTCCATGGAGATGTCATTCCATGGTTGTGTCAAAACGGGGAGTTGTTGTAGGAGTCTGGGTGGCCATGTGCGATGGAATTCTTCATCGCTGACACGTGTCAAAAGTTTTGTAGAAGTTGGCCACGTCAGATTGCATCCAATCCCACTAGAAGTTTTTTGCTAGCTTCTTTAGTGTCTTGTCTTCTCCAAAATATTCACCTGGACCGGTGTCGTGGCATTCCTTGAGCAGCATGCGGTGGAGTTCCTTGCTGGGGGGAACAACCACATGGCAGGTGAATCGTCACCTCCAATTGTGTGCATCGTACCAGAGTTCAACCTTGTTGCATCCGCAGTGTTGTTCATAGCCTTGTGTGAACACCTGCTCAAGGTACGGATCTCAAGGCAGCTGTAGCGTTGCTGCCTCAGCCATGAGATCTGGTCGGTGGCTGAGTACGTCTGATGGGTTGATTTTGCCTGGCCGGTTCTCAATATTGTAGTCGAACATAGATTGAAGGAATTCCATTCATTGGGTTTGATGTCGACTGAGGTTTGGCTGTGTCTTCAAATACTTCAGGGCATGGTGGTCGGTGCGTGCAAGGCATCAACGGCACTCCAGATAACACCGTCATGTCTTGAATGCATGTATGAACGCCAACATTTCTTTCTCGTGTATGGCCTAGTTGAGTTCCAGTCCTCACAGTTTTCTCAACATGTATGCAACGGGCTGCTCTCCGTTGCCATGTTCTTGGAGGAGGACCGTGCCGATGGCTTGATTTGAAGCATCTGTAGCCATGACAACGTCGACCATTGAATCGGCTAACCGTAGGGTTTGTGCAGAGGTCAGAGCGTTCCACAGAGTAGTGAATGCTTATTTTTTGTTGTCTCCCCACTGCCACTCATTTTCTTTTTGAGTGAGATCGGAGAAAGGCGCTGGCACTTGGGCGTAATCCCACACAAAATGCCGGAAGTAAGCGCAGAAGCCAAGGGAAACTTGAACGTCTCAAACATTGGTCGGCGTCGGTGAATCAGTGACTACTTCCAATTATTTCAGATCCATGGTGATCTGTTCGCAGTTGATAACGTGACCGAAAAAATTGGTCGAACAGCGACCAAATTTGCACTTCAAGAGTTTTCCAAAAAAAAATCTCTTTGTGAAAGTTTGAGAACTTTTTTCTGTAGATGTCCATCGTGCTGCTCCGAGGTGCGGCAATACACCAGGATGTCGTAAAGGTGTACCATAGCAAAATCTTTAAGGTATGGGCCAAAAATGTTGTTCATTGCTGCCATGAACACTGCTGGGGTGTTCGTAAGTACGAACGGCATTACTGTGAACTCAAAATGCTCTTAGCGAGTTTGGAATGCCGTTTTCTTGATGTTGGCATCTGCCACGCAAATATGGTCATAACCGCTGTGTAGGTCCATTTTGGTAAAAATTCGAGCCCCTTGCAGTTGGTCAAAAATTTCATCGGCTCGGGGGAGGGGATAGTGGTTCTTGATGCGAGCATTGTTCAACGCCTGGTTGTCCACGCACGTCCACATTTTGCCAGTTTTGTTTTTCACAAACATTAATGGTGCGGTGTATGGTGATGTGAATGGGAAGATGAACCCTTGATTGAGCATCTCATCGAGTTGCTTTAACAATTTGGTCTGTTTGTGATTGCTCATCCGATAGGCCACTCAAACTGTGGGTCGGCTGCCTGGCTTCAGCTCGATGCAGTGGTCAATGTCCTGTTGAGGTCGTAGGGTTTTTGGGATTTCGTCGGGGAAGACGTTTGCAAAATTCTAGATGAGTGGTGACAAAATCTTATGGTACCATTACGACCTTTGTCAATGCTGATGAGGATGATGAGGCCGATGAGGGTGATGAGTCAGCTGGTGAAACTTCTGCTTCCTCCATTGGCTCGAGACCTATGAGCAACGCACGAGCTCCTCGCTTTCTGCACTTCTTGGCCATGTTGAGTGGTATCGGCTACACAGATCGTTGCTTGTCGGCTACTGCGGCTTCCTTTGCTGCTTCCTCCTCTACTGCTTCCGCTATCATCTTCTGTCCCCCGCGTGGAAGTTATTGCTTGGCACCGTTGGTTTCCATGATGACGTCGCCGCTGTCCAGTCGACCTGCGGCTTGTGTCAGTATAGGAAATCTCGTCTGAGTATGATCTTGTGGACGCTCATTTGTCATGACCTCCAGACCATTAGATCATGTAGATCTACCATTTATAGTTTTAGTGGTTCTCAGATTCTCCGTATTTTTAACCTCAAGGAGATGGATTTTTCCTTTTAACACCCTTGGTTTGGGGTGCAAACTCAGTTTGCAAACCATATGGTTGCTCAAGAAACTGTGAGAAGCTCCTTCATCCAATAGTTCTGGTATCATTCTACGACTCTTGCATCCTTGAGGTTGAAATTTTAGCAGTATTGCCAATTGGTCGTCCTCTTACCCCTCAAAATTTGCGATATCAGAAACCTTTGGGGCATTGTAGGCCACTCGGATGGGTGATTGTTTGCTGCAGATCGCTCCTCTTGGACAAGAGTCGTGCCTATTACTCATGCCCTTTTCCATTTTGACTCGATTTTCTGCAAGTTTCTCCCCTTTTTGTCCTGTTTCTTGTTCCTGTAGTTGCAAGCAATGTGCTTGACTTTTCTGCAGTTGTAGCACGTGCATGTATCCCCTTGGTCGACAACGTCCACTTCCATCGGAGTCAAGGAGTCCCCCCACTGGATTTTTCCGTTCCCACAATAATTGTGGTTGGAAGGTTGCCAGCCATAGCATTCCTGGATCTGAGCATTGTAGTCAGCGGTGCCGATCCTTTCTACGGCAGCATTCATCCACAGTAAGTCGTTTTAGATGTCTAAGATTGCAATCACCCATCGAATGTCTTGTTTTAGGCCATTGCTGTAGCCAAAATAGAGCTCATCGTGGACGATGTCTACACCACTGATGATCTTGTGGAATCTCTACGTATACTCTGCCATGTTGGACTACTGATGGAGGCGCTGGAGCTTGTACTGAGCGTTTGACTTCTTCTTCATTTATCAAATGTGTACAAGCATTGCAAGTGTAAATTCATGTTAGTTGGTTCGTGGCATCAGCACGTCTTGCCATTGTGGGTTGATCTGCTCGAAGGGTGGAACACCTCTGGTCGGCGATATGAGACGGGGATCATTGGCCGTCAATGAAGCCCCACCAGTCTCTTGCTGCCGTTAGATGATCTTTAAATCAGACCACCAACTTAGTGTTGTACCACACAAAATCGCGGCCGCGAGGTCAATCTTTAGTTTTGTTTGTCATTGACCCCAGAAACTGTGAAGTACACCTCCAAAATCGTGAGCTACATCCAAACTGGCAGTCCTTTAGAATTTGCCGGATCAAACAATTCTGGTTGGGCTGGGAGTTTTTTGGGTTCGTTCAAGATTTCTGTATTTCTCAACGAGCACCACTTCTTGTGACTTTGCCTTACAAAGAGCCTCCATCGTAACGTTGAGTTGTTGGAGCAGGTAGCTGTTGATACCATGGAGTGTGGAGATATGGTTTGCAAGTTACTTGTTGATCCGCACCTGTCGTCCGGTGCCACCTATCATTTGTGTTGTATTCGTAGACCATGTCACAAGGGAACTCTGGTAAACTGCCATTGAATCCGCAACCCAGTTGGTCGTTGGAGCCGTAGGGGTTGCTCAACCTGCTGCATAGCCTGCCACACCAACCTTTGCTGCCACTCCAGAGTTCACGTGCATGTGAATATGTTTATGTATATGTATATGTACATGTACATGTATACGTATATGTATACGTATATGTATGTGTATATGAATGTGTATATGAATGTGTATATGTATATGTATATGTATATGTATATGTATATGTATATGTATAT
>SZWC01033156.1:0-17500 GCA_023375785.1 Penium margaritaceum | reverse complement strand
TATGCGCGTCACCCAGAGCGGATGCGCACGAGGCAGGAGGGCTGGAGCTCAGTGAAATTCAAGTCTATCATTCTCTTCTTCCCAGGTGATCAGAAATTCCCTTCCCTACTACGCATTCACTATGGGGAAAACAAGGGAAGATAGCGACGTGATTTCGAAGTGGCCCAGTGAGGAAAACCCAGAATGTCAACACGGGGCTGAAGGGACAGGAGGTCTCTGAAGCAAACGGGTGAGGCAGCCTTGCTTGCAAGGCCGTCCAAATACAGTGCATGACAATGTTTCTGTCCGAAGAAAATTCTGCGTTCCCCGAGCCGTAGCGCGGAACGATATTAAAGGGACGATTTGCATCTGACTATAACAGCAAAAAGCGGCATGCGGACATGCTACCCTAATTCTTGCATGTTGAGATGCCTCTGGCAGAACATTCTTGCTGCAGTGCGAGCCCGATCTGGCTGACACAGAGCTCCAAGAGGCTTTCGGCCAGATATTCGTCAAAGATAACTCAACTAGACTGTGTAGGTTTGTTATCGAATGAGGAGGCAAAATTCTCAAGAATTTTAAGTTCTTGTGGATTTAACATGCCATTTCGAGAGACGAAGTCTAGTCGTACTATCAAAACTTCGTCTATTCAATCGAACAATTGTACGTAATGGGGTCTTTCAAGACGATAGCAACGTTCAGGGTTCGCCGTCCCTGGACGATGTCGTGAAGGCGACTCCCGATCTGATCGACGACTCCCAATAGGACTAGCGAACCAGCCCATGGTTGCCGGCTCTAGGATTTCCAAACAGGCGAATCCTAGGCACGACAGATAGGAGAGAAGGAAAATGTGAACCGCGACGGAAACGTTTTCGGTTAGTGCGGAAAACATGTGTGTCCACATTAGGAACTATGAAGCAACCATATCCAAACTCCACATAATGGCAACTAGACATCCAGCCGCTGTAGGAAAGCCAAAACTTTACAGAAGGCTCGAAAAAACTCTGAGACCATAAAATTAATTTATAGAAATACATATCCAGGCGTCGTATCTCACCTCCACGATTTATACGAAAAGGTTACCCCTTTCTAGTGCCTCAAGTGATTTGAAAAACGATTATGCAGTGGTCAGAGATGAAAATGAATCTATTGAAATAATGGAAAAACCTAAAACAAGAAGGAAATGGAATGGAAAAACTTCCAATCTCTATTACTTGACAAGTGAACATGTCGTTACAGGCAGGTCCGGTATGGTACGCCAACCACATGTACATGGTGAAAAAGTAGAATTTTGAAGCAGAACACGACTTATAATTTGGGAAATTTGAGCAATTTATGATTAGCAGTAAGTGTACTTCGATGACAAGTGTCGAAATGATCGAACATATATATATGCAAGGGTCGAGTTATGAATAAGGCTTTTGACATGATCGATGACAAGCTGCACCACAACGGGGAGCAATTCCAGAACCCCCCAAGAAGCGCAAGCCTTGCTGCGGAAAGAACAATTTTCAACCTTACGTGTTACAACAGCCTAAGGATGCACATGGTAGCCCTGCATGATGGGAGGTACATTGCGACTCAAGTAACCAGTGGACTTAGCAAGGAGACATATTGTCAAAATCAGATTACAATCCGTGCAAAGAAAGGACGCGTACCAGGCAAAGTAATTTGCGACCCAGTAAACTTCGAGGATCCTACGATTAAATAAGTTAGATGACGCAATGAGCCATATGGTGTGTAGCGCGTAGCTACTAGCCGATTCCTTGCAATATCATATACCGTACCCCCCTAAAGAAGGTGTCGGAACCGTATCAAACCACGTGAGTTTCCTTCCATATTATGTGTACGTCGGCCCACGTTGCACTAGCAAGTCGTCTCATCACCGCTGTTAAAATCCATCTCAAATGTGTTAAAAACATGAAATATATATCAATCGTGCCCATGAAGGACACTAACCTTGGGCATCGCTGTCATTTCGTTTCAGACTATAGGTACCGGTGACATCGGTTACGACTATAAACACTGCCGTTAGTTATTTTTCGACTATGGACACCGCTGATTTATCGAGCGAAACGATGGGTATCTTACAACACTATCCATGCAAAAGTGTCGAGTTACGAATGAGGCATAATCGGGGTCGTTCGCTCGATTGTCGAGCGACGCGGGCGGAGTCGCGTCGTGAGAGGTCAGATTCGAGAAGGTTCGTCTAGAAATCGGGGGTCTTTGAGAATCGACGGTGAAGATGCGAGATGTACCTTTATATATATCTAGATTTGTCTTGGTGCATCGAGAAGTCGACCGAAAGGTCATGATAGTTATGTCGTAGGTTTGCGAGAGTGGTCAAAGTTGTCAGAAGGTTCGCGATGATTTGTTGGAGGCGGGGGCAGTTGGCCGATTTTCCTCTCGACATTCGGAGTGAACATCGCGGTCTCGCGACACGATGGGCTTTTTTTTTAATAATAGAAATGCCCACTCGGAAAGCTTAGAAACTAGTGTACGTCTGGTACGTAACATTTCCCCCCCTTCTAGTCATGACGTCCCGGTGCGCGTATAGATGTGGCCGGATGACGGCGGTTATAGCCGTCAATTAGGCGATCGATGTCTCGAAGGTTGTCGTAGGGTTCCCGGCTGTTATGCTCGACGTCGTACCCGTGCCACTTGACGAGACGTTCTGTCGTTCGACCTCGTCGTGGATGTCCGAGGATGTCCTCAATGACATACTCTGTGTCCTCTTCCACTTGAACGAGAGGCAGGGGAGGGACATCCCTGCCGGGGAAGTTCTCTCCTGGGTCTCGATAGTCATCGAGTCTGCTGATATGGAACACTGGATGGACTTCCATAATGTCGGGGAGTTTGAGTCGCACAACCATAGGGATTTGCACGGGCTCGATGTCAAATGGTCCCAACCATCAATGTTTGAGCTTCGAACAGTCGGCTCCGCGGAGTTTGATGTTTGCAGAGCATAAAAGGACTCTGTCACCAGCGGCGAACACATAGTTTCTGCGATGTCGGTTAGCTTCTCACTTCATCGTTGCTTGTGTCTTCGTGAGTGTCTGCCGTGTTTCCTCCCACATGCTAGTGAAATCTCGGCGTTGAACGTCAACTGCGGGAATGTTGCTGCGACTTTGTAGTCGTGCTCGTGTGGCGGGAAGTTTGCCATACACCAGTTCAAACGGAGTTTTACCCATTGCGGTGGAAAGTGCGGAATTACATGCGATTTCGGCGGTCGGGAGTTTTTGTCTCCAATCCGTCCCGTGAGGTTCGTATAGTGTTCAGAGAAGTTGTTCAAGCGTCTGGTTTGTTCGCTCGCTTTGGCCTTCGGTTTGAGGATTAAGCGCCGTTAGAAGTTGAATTCTACTACCGTAGCAAGTCATCAGTTCGCGTAAAAAACGGCTGGCGAACCAACCGTCTCTGTCGCTCGTGATGGTTCTTGGTACACCGTGTAGCCACAGGATGTTGTTTAGAAACAGCCGTGCTGTTCCTTCGGCGGTGACGGTAGTCGTTGTCAGAATGAAGTGGGACATTTTGTAGAACATGTCGACGACCACGAGGAGTGAGTCATATTCCTCGAGTGTGACTGGTAATCCTGTGACGAAGGTCATGGAGATATCAGCCCACGGTTTCATCGGAATTGGGAGCTGTTGTAGGAGTCCGGGTGGCCGTGTGGGACGGAATTTTTGTCGCTGAGATGTGTCGCAAGACTTGTAGAAGCCGGCCACGTCGGATTGCATCTTGTCCCACCAATAGTTTTTTTGCCAGCTTCTTCAGTGTCTTGTGCTCTCCGAAGTGTCCACCTGGTCTTGTGTCATGGCATTCTTCGAGTAGCATTCGGCGAAGTTCGTCGTTCGTGGGAACGATCACTTGACAAGTGAATCATCGTCGCCAATGTGGTGCATTGAACCAGAATTTTGCCTTGTCGTACCCGCAGTGCTGGTCGTAGCCTCGTGCGGACAATCGCTTGAGATATGGGTCTCGCTGCAGCTGTAGCGTTGCCACCTCAGCCATTAAGTCTGGTCAGCGGCTCACTGCGTCCACAGGGTTGATTTTGCCTGGCGAGTACTCGATATTGTAGGCGAACCGGGATTCAAGGAACTCCATCCATCAGGTTTGACGTCGACTGAGGTTCGGCTGCGTCTTCAAATATTTCAATCCATGATGGTCGGTACGCACGGTGCATCGGCGGCATGCAAGTAACACCACCATGTCTTGCATGCGTGCACGACCGCCAACATTTCTTTCTCGTGTACGGCGTAGTTAAGTTCCGGTCCTCACAGTTTTTGAGACATGTAGGCGACCGGTTTCTCGCAGTTGCCGTGGTCTTGTAGGAGGACTGCGCCAATGGCTCGGTTTGACGCATCTATAACCATGATGCAGTCGACCGTTGGATCGGCTATTGGTAGAAGTGGCGTCGAGCGTTAGAGCGTCAAAGCAGTGAACGCTTCTTGTTTGTTGTCTTCACACCGACACTCATTTTCTTTTTGAGTAAGGTCAAAAAGAGGCGCTGACACCCAGGCGTAATCCCGTACGAATCGCCTGTAGAAATTGTAGAATCTGAGAAAAACTTGAATTTCTTGAACGTTGGTCGGCGTCGCTGGGGCATTCGTTAGTCCAAACGACATTACTTTGAACTCGAAATGCCCGTAGCAAGTTCAGAACACCATCTTCTCGATGTCGACGCATGCTACACGTATCTGGTGATATCCACTGCGTAAGTTGATTTTGCTAAAAATTTGAGCCCCTCGGAGTTGGTAGAAAACTTCTTCAGCTCGGGGAAGAGGGTAGCGGTTCTTTATGGTAGCGTCATTCAACGCACAATAGTCCACGGACATCAGTATCTCGCCTTTTCTTTTCCACGAGCAGTACCGGTGTAGCATATGGTGACGTGGATGGACGGATGAACCCTTGATGGAGCATCTCGTGGAGTTGCTTTTTTATCTCGTTCAGCTCGTGATCACTCATCTAGTAGGCCCATCAAAGTGTAGGTCTGCTGCCCATCTTCATTTCAATGTGATGGTCAATGTCTTGTTGAGGAGGTAATGTTCTCAGGAGCTCGTTAGGGAAGACGTTCATAAACTCCTAGATGAGTGGTGCAAACTATTCGGGTACCATCACGAACTCTGTTGATGCCGATGAGGCTGATCACATCGATGATGAGTCAATTGTTGCCACTTCTGCTTCTTATGTTGGCTCGAGATGTATGAGCCACACACGAGCTCCTCATCCTATACAGTGCTTGGCTTCGTTGAGTGGTATTGGCTGCACAGAATGTCGCTTCTCGGCTACCGTGACTTCCTCTACTACTTCCACCTCTGTTGCTTCCGTTGTCGACTTCCGTCCCACACAGGGAAGTTTTGTTTGACATCGTAGACTTCCACGTAGACGTTGCCACTGTTCCAGTCGACCTACGCATTGTGCCGGTACAAGAAATCTTGTCCGAGGATGACTTTGTGATCGCTCATTGGACAATACCTCTAGACCGTTACATCACGTAGATCTCCCACTTGTAAACGTAGTAGTGGTTCTTAGAGTCTCCGTATTTCTTGGCACAAGAAATCTCGTCGACGGTTCTTGGAGTCTCCGTATTCATTCCAGTCGGTTGGTGGCATCTGCATGTCTTGCCATTGTGGATTGATCTACTCCAAGGGTAGAACGCTTGTGGTTGGCGATATGAGACGGGCACCGTTGGCCGATGATGATGCTCTGCCAGTCTCCTATTATCCTTGGATGTTCTTTAGATTGGACCACCAACTTGGCACCGTGTCATGCAAAATCGCGGTCGCGAGGTCAATTTTATTTTGATTGTCGTTGACCCCAGCAGCGTTGAAGTACACCTCTACACTCACCAGCCACATCCAAACCATTGGTCCTTTTGAGTTTGCAGGATCAAACGGTTCTGGTGGAGCTGGGTGAATTTTAGGTTCGCTCGAGAGCTGGGAATTTCTCTCGACGAGCACCACTTCTCATGCACTCACGTTGTGAAGAGCCTATATTGTGATGTTCAGCTGTTGGAGCAGATGGATTTTGATCCCCTCAAGCATGGAGATCCGGTTTGCTAGTTCCTCGTTGATCTGCGCTTGTCGTCTAGTGCCACCTGTCGTCCCTACTGTCTTCATGGAGGCTCTTGGTAGGAGCTCCTGGTTTATCGCCGTCGGGTCCATGACCGGATTGGTCGTCGAAGCCGTAGGAGTTGGTCCAGCTGCCGCATAGCCTGCCACGCCAGCATTCGTTGTCGCTTCAGGGTTCACGTGCATAGGCACGTTCTGCTCCTCCATCACCGAAGTCGTTGCTGAAGACCCTCCGCTGTTCGTGGGTTGCGCTCGCTCCCCTTCAGTCGTAGTCGCAAAGTCTGTGAAGTCTTGACGTGTGAGATGCACTGGCGGCTTGTGTGAGTTAGTCCTCCGGATGGCTAAAGTATTCGGATGCCTCTCTTGTACCGTTGCGCTCTCATACCAAGTGTTATGCCGAACAGAGCATAGATGGTGAACTGGTAGAAGTTGCGAGGTAGAACATGATTAAGAATTTGGGACACTTGAGCAATTTATCATTAGCGGTAAGTGTACTTTGATGACAAGTGTTTAAATTATCGAACATGTACATGCAAGTGTCGAGTTATGTATGAGGCATAATCGGGGTCGTTGGGACAATTGTCGAGTGACGCGTGCGGAGTCACGTTGTGAGTGGTCTGATTCGAGAAGGTCCGTCGAGAAATCGGGGGTCTTCGAGAATCTTCGGTGAAGATGCAAGATGCATCTTTATAAATCTAGATTCATCTTGGTGCGTCGAGAAGTTGAACGAAAGGTCGTGATACTTTTGTCATAGGTTTCGGAGAGTGGTCGAAGTTGTCGGAAGGTTCGGGAAGATTCACTGGAGGCGAGAGTAGCTGGACGGTTTTGCTCTCGACCGTCAGAGTGCATATCGCGGTATCGCGACGTGATGAGCTGCTTGTGACAGAAATCCCCACTTGGAAAGCTTAGGGACTAGTGTACATCTGGTACGTAACACGATAGTGGCAGAAACAACAATTACACTGGCGACCATGAAGATGTAAGAAAATGATGTGGACAGCGACTATGGAGAATGTAACGACCATGACCAAGATGATGGTGGATTCTGTAACACAAATGAAGATGCGGACAATGATGACATGAAGACTATAATGATGACACAGTGTGACTGAAATCGACAAGACAACGGTAACAACAAAGAAGAACACCAACAGGACACAAACAAGAACACAACACGTGTCATTGGAGACAAAGACGACGACGACGATGATGATGATGATGATGATGATGATGACGACAATGATGATGATGATGATGATGATGATGATGATGATGATGATGATGATGATGATGACGACAATGATGATGATGATGATGACGAAAAATGATGATGATGATGATGATTATAATGATAATTATCATTATGATGATGATGATGTAGATGATGATGGTGGTGGTGATGATGATGATGATGATGACGACGAAGACGATGATGATGAGTATTATGAATACGAAAATGATGATAAAGACAACGAAGTTGAAAACAAGGACATTAATGATAACGACTACAAAAATGGCAAAGGCATCAATAAAAAAAATGATCAGTACTTGTGATGATGGTGGACATGGTGGCAATGAAAAAGCGGTTATGACAACAACATCGGTAACAGTGACAGAAGAAGTGGCAGTGGAGATCATAACAATGACGACGATGCTAATGGCGGCGGTGGTAACGACATTGACCATGATGGTAGTTGCAGTAGCGGCAATGACAATGATAATGAAACCAACGGTGAAAATGACATCGACACTGCTGGCAGCAATGATGATGAAAGTAAAGGCAGTATTAGAGTGTAGGATATTAAAATGTTGACGATGAAAAGGGTGGCAGCTACCACAAATTCAATGTGCCTCGCATGAGTACTGGCAAAGAAAACATCTCCAACACCAAGAGTTATGATGGTGATGATGGTAATAAGAAATAGAGAGGAGACTATATAGAGGGCTACAGAAATAATGAAAAAAATTTCTACAATGGTGGAGAATAAGGTGGAGGGGGAGGAGGAGTATTTAGAGGAGGAGTAGGAGGAGAATGAGGAGGAGGAGGCGGAGGAGGGGGAGGAGGAGGAGGAGGAGGAGGAGGAGGAGGAGGAGGCGGGGTAGGAGGAGGAGGGGAAGGAGGAGGAATTTGTAACTTATTTCTATTTCATACCTTGTGATAAGAAGAGTGTTGATTTCTAAGTTTATTTAAAAAAAAATACTGAAACATACATCACTATCCTGTTCATCCTAGCACAAGCATTAGCAATAGGTCAAGCATCACTAATAGCTGGACTTGACTTGGCTAGAGTGGATGTGGGAGCGAACAGGTTCCAGCTACGTGTGGTGACCTAAGAGCGTTGTCCATTACGTGTAGCAATCCAGTTTTACCGGAGGAAAAGTGCAGCCAATAATATCTGACATCATTTCTACAGTAAAGGGGTCTACTTACCAGCCAGCAAATAGCCAAACGATTGATTACCACAAACAAATACACTTGTTCTTAAGTGACTTCAACATACCTATATTACAAGGAGTTTCTCGAAAGCATCGTAACCATTCACAAGGCACACTAGAAATTACGCTAGAAAGTACCGTACATTCACAAAACATACAATAGAACCAGAAAGAAAGCTCCCTTCAAACACAGGAACCATCACGGATTGTTCCCTCTGACAAGAGAATGTATCACAAAGCTTCCTCCACATATTGGAACCAGCCGGGTAATTTCTTCAGAAAACCATTCCCAATGAGAAATTAATATAAAGCACTTGCGAAACACTTAACATGCACCCAATACAAATATCCCCATCCCATCTCCATCCTTCCTCCTCATGTCAAGTAGTCCCAGATATACACACATCTATATAGCTCACCACTACACCCACATATACACTCTAATACACACACCAAACACACAAATCCCCCTTATCCTTCCCTCCTCCCTTTTAGAACACCCAAATAAACTCACTAATAAACATAAAATCAATATAGTATCCTCCTCCTTCTCCCCTCACCCCTCCTCACTCCTCCCTATTTGGAATTTTATGTGCGTGTGTGTTAGAGAGAGAGAGAGAGAGAGAGAGAGAGAGAGAGAGAGAGAGAGAGAGAGAGAGAGAGAGAGAGAGAGGGAGGGAGGGAGGGAGAGAGTATAGCATGTTATGTTCTACTACACCCACGGAAACTCGCTGATGGATGTGTCTAAAATAAAACCTTCTGTCTCCCCTCCCATCCCCCCTCCTCCCCAACTCAAGTAGTTAGAGAGAGACACAATAGTACATCTTCCACCACAATAATCATATACACCATCTAAAACAAACACACAAAATACATCCCCTTCCTCACCCTCTTTCCATCCTCCCTATCTTCAATTAGGTAGATCACAATAAACTAGAGTAATATTTTTCTCAACACCCATCTGCACTCTTTAGTACACTCTGCCAATATACCCCCTTCCACCCCTTTCCATTTCTCCATCTCATGTTGATAGAGAGAGGTAGGCTAGTTTATTATTTACTACCACACCTAAATATCCTCTCTCATAACAATATCCAGTTTAAAACATCCTCCCTCCTCTATCCCTCCTCTATTCTCCCCAACTCAAGTGTGTACAGGGAAATAAACAAGTTCATTCTTCACTGAAGTATCCACATTTCTCTTCTAATATACACATCCAATACACAGTCTCTCCTCCCTCATCCTCCCATCCATCCTCTCCAACTCCAGTAGATAGAGAGATATAAAATACTGTTTTATTCACTACAACATACACATACACTCAATGCACACATCTCCCTCTAACCCTCCCTCCACACCATCTCAAAATGTTACAGAGACCTACGCTTGTGAATTCCTCATCAGTACATCCATATACATTCTTTAATATACACATCCAATACAAATCCCCCCTCCTGTCCACCTCCCTTATCTCCTTCCCAAATCAAGTACATACATATAGATACACTGATCTATTTATCACTATAGAACTCACATACACTCTCTCCGCAAGACATATCTTGTACACATCCCCCCTCCACTCCCTCTCTCCTCTCCATGCCAAGTGAATAGAGAGAGAAACTGATGAATTTTACATAACAGGATCTTTAGGAATCTTCAGAAGTAATTCTCAGATTGGTACACCATCTGATGCTTTGCTTGGATTGTTGGTGGCGATCTTACTGGTGAGCATCACCACTTACACACACACTGGCACTCTTGCCTTAATAATGTCATTGACTGTGCGATTCAAGGGTATGAGATGAAGGCACAGTTACACACTCGTCTCACAAGCTTTCCAACGGTACCAAGCTTGTTAAGAATGATCTCGTACAGACGAAGTAATAAGAAATACAAACCTACAGCTATTTAACTGACTATGCTAGCTATCAGCAGAAAAATACAAGTGTTGCGTGGTCCGGTATCCTGTCTTCGATTTCTCAGTCACAGGGTCACCCGGACGCCGCTCGATGACCTCCAGTCATCGGCAGACCGAGGTTGGCGGATGCCCAGCGCCCTCGGTGCGATCCATGGACGAGATCGTCCGGATCTGCGGTCACTTCCCATGGCCATCGATTTTTATCAGGCGTCGTCTTCGAGAGGGGGGCGATGTTCACACTTCTTGATTCGTCAGCGGCTCCAATCAGTTCGCTTCCCTCGCAGTGATTCTGGATCATCGGATCCGTCTTTAGAAAGACATGGCCTGCCCCTGTCCTCCAGTCCTTCGCCACATCAGCAGGCTTTTACTATCGAGAGGAGCTCACGCTCCCACTCTTGCTTAGTCTGCCAAACCACATACCGTTTTTACCCAAATCCTTCCACAATATATAGTGCTTGTCAATAGGTTCCTGTCAGCTCTCCGGAGCTCTGATAGGACGAGTAGGGTGGATAGGGCTGCGGATGGATGGATCAGTGGGATGCCTAAGGAGGCTTGCCCACAGCCATGCTATATCCCACCAGACAGGATAGACAGGATGGTCGAGAGAGAGAACGAGTCCCTCTCTCGGCCCTCTTGCTTTCTTTTTGGTTTTTTTTGTGCCGAGCCCAGTAAGCCGTTGGATGAAGGAGATCTGACGGCGATCCATTTTTCAACATTCCCCCCCTTGTCGATCCATCACCGGTTAGGGTGGAGCCGACAACATTGAAAAAGAAGGACCCCCCCCCGCGAGAGCAGAGCCGGAAAAAGGGGGGACGAAAGAACGCATGGCGAGGGATGGGAACGCCCGGTGAAGCACTCCCCTCCCCCCCCCCCCTCCCCCGGGCAAACTGGGCCTCGACAGGGGCGGACAAAACTGGAGAGAGACCGGGACGCCAGCATAGTAGAGCGGAACAAGACGTAGGGTGTACTGTGGGACGATGGAACTCTGTGACCCGGGAGAAGCCCCGTCGGCCGGGGAAAGACCGGCACCCAACAACACCCCCTGCCCGGAATCGGGGGAGTGGCCATCTCCCGCTATCCGGCCCGAATGGTGAGCTGACAGCGGCAGCCCACCCAATGGGGTCTGAAATGAAGAGGGAAGCCGGACAGGTTCCGTGCGGAGCAGAATTGCAATTGCAAGCAGCGTGCCCCCCCCGGATGGGCCAAGGCGGCGAGGGTGTTGGCGTGTTGCGAGGACCGAGGCGCGGAACGGGGAGCAAAACACACATTGAAAAAAAAGAGACGCATAGGAACAGGAAGCGCGCAGCGTAGGCAGAGGGGTCGAAGTCCCCGCATCCGTCCCAACGCCTCATGTGGGGAGGACGGAAGAGGAGAACGACTGACAGATAGCATGAGGAGAGAATGCAGAGGAGAAGCGAGTAGAAGCAAGAGAGGCGGGATTGGCGGTCTTAGGCGACCCGCTTCCCTGCCAATGCCTCATGAGAAGGGCACGGAAACGGGAAGCCACGACGGCTCCACCGACAGCCATGTCCGTCTGCCCCATCGCCTCATACGGGGGGGGACGGAAAGAGAGGGCCTGGAGTGAGTGCGCAGAAGGCAAAGAGGCGAGGAACTGGGTTAGGAAGAAGAGATGAGGCCCATGCTGGTGCAGAGATGAGCATGCCGGTCAGTGGAGAGTGCTTTGGTGAAGATGTCAGCAGTTTGATCAGCTGTGGGGAGGTAGTGCATAACGACCTCGCCTTCTGCAACCGCGTCACGAACGTAATGATACTGCCGACGGACGTGTTTGATACGATCGTGAAGAACTAGATCTTTCGAGAGAGAAATGGCACCCTCGTTGTTGTAGTGGATAGCCGTAGGTTCATGTTGGTCGAACCCCAGCTCACTCAGGAGCATTCGAAGCCAGACCGCCTCTCTTGTGCATTCACTTTCAGCAATGTAATCAGCTTCGGTAGAGGAGAGAGCGACCACGGACTGCTTCTTGCTGAGCCAGCTGACAGGCCTACCATTGAGTAGGAAGACGTAGACGGAGGTGGAGCGACTCGTGGTTTGATCACCAGAGAGATCAGCGTCACATAAGCCCTTGAGGATGTTGTTGCCAGAGGAGTAGCGGATGGCGAGAGAGGCAGATCCGGGAAGATAGCGGATACTGCGCTTGGCGGCCACAATGTGCGCCGCGGTAGGACTTTGGCATCCTTTACTGAGAAGGCCAACAGCAAAAAAGAGGTTAGGACGGGTAGCCATAGAGGAGTACATGAGGGATCCCACCATGCGAGGAAAGGATTGAGCATCCTCCGAGGAGGCCAGAGGCGTGGCTGTCGTGACGGGTTTGGTCAAGCCGTGATCCTTGGAGAGTGGCGTGGACTGAGAGGTAGAGGTACCGAGACCGAACTTGTCGACCAGTGTTGAGCATAGGCGGCTTGAGTGAGCGTCACCTGGCCGTGTGTCATGTCATGGGTGACTTGGATGCCAAGATAGTATTTGAGTCTCCCCATGTTAGACATTTCAAAACAAGGTGTGACAGCTGCTGCTTGAGGGTATCCAGAACAGGGAGAGACGACCCAAAGAGAATGAGGTCATCCACAAAGAGGATGACTCCGAGAAGTTTAGGTCCGCCACAAAAGTACACTGAGTGATCCGAGTGAAGACGTTGAAGGCCTTGGATCATGAAGAACTCATGGATCTTCAAGTTCCATTGACGCGGAGCTTGCTTCAGACAATACAGGGACTTGTTGAGTTTGCAGACATGGTCGGGTTTGTCTGGAGAGATGAATCCTTCAGGCTGATTCATATAGATCGTTTCATGGAGGTCGCCGTTGAGAAAGGCGCTTCTGACATCCATTTGATGAGGGTGCCACTTGTTGTTGGCAGCCAGGGACAGAATTACTCTGATTGATGAGTACTTGGCCACGGGTGCAAAGGTATCTTAATAGTTGACGCCAAGTACTTGACTGAATCCGCGCGCAACAAGACGGGCTTTGGAGTGATCGGGTGTTCCTGCACTGGTCAGCTTTGTTTTGAACACCCACTTACAGGTGACGAAGGGGGTGTTCGGTGGTCGAGGAACGAGATCCCATGTATGTTGCTTTTCAAGCTGAGAGAGTTCCTCTTGTGCTGCTTGGTGCCATTGATCAACATCCAGACGACGCATAGAATCTTTGAAGCTGATGGGGTCCACCACTTGTGTGAATAGTGCAGTGTCATCAGTGTCATCATTTGCTGGGGACTCGGTGGTTGCCAAGAAACCGAGTTGAAGAAAGGATGGAGGTCTAGTGAGTCGGGCAGATCTGCGCAGTCTTGGCTGTATAGCAGCTTGTGGAGTGGATGACACTGTGCTTGGGATGATTGCCTATGGATCAGCGGGAGCATCATAGTGTTCTTCTAGAACCACAGGAGGGAGCACACCAGCGTGGTCATCGGGTGTAGGGTCGACGGAGAACTTTTGAAGAGGTGGTGGAGTCGTCTCAATATAGACAGTGGGCGTAACTGCCGGTGGTGCTGCATCACGAGCGCGGTTGAAGAAGCTGTCATCGAAGATGGATTGTCTGCTGTGAATGACGCGCTTGGTATCCGGGTCCCATAGACGATAGATATCTCGTGTCTCGTACCCAAGAAGGATGCATACTTTGGATCGTGGATCAAGTTTAGAGCGTTCTTCTGGCCGGACCCAGGCGTGTGCTGTGCAGCCGAAGATGCAGATGTGTCCCAAGTAGGGCTTGCTCCCAGTCCATGCTTCATAGGGTGTTGATGTACCTACAGGCAGCTTCATGGTGGGAAGACGATTTGTGAGGGACGCTATGCTGTGAAGAGTCTCAACCCAGAAGGTAGATGAGAGACCAGCAGTGTGGAGCATGGTCTGAACTCGTTCAAGAAGCATCTGATTCATCCGCTCTGCTCTGCCGTTCCATTGTGGGGTGTACAACACTGTGGTTTGATGTTGAATGCCTCTTTCTTTGTAGAAGGCTTTGAGACTGTGGTTGACAAACTCGGTGCCGTTGTCAGTGCGGATCTTATTGATTGTCAAACTGGTCTCATTATCAACTTGATGGATCCAGCTTTTAATTGCTTCCATGGTGTCGGATTTGAATTGAAGAACCCGGGTCCAGACCATATGTGTGTAGTCATCCAGAATGACGAGGAAATAATGCTTGTTGGAGAGGGAGCCTTCCTTGATATAATAGAGGTCCATGTGCACCAGTTCCAAACGCTCATGGGTTCCATTAGACGGAAGAGCTTGAAAAGAGCTCCGATGTTGTTTTCCTGTGAGAAAGCCTCCACACATGGGCTCTTCACCATATTTCACCAGGCTGGTGGGAAGATCATGGATGATTGAATCTGTATCCATTTTGTTTAGTGTTGAATAGCTGACATGTGCCAAACGCTTGTGCCAGAGATCTGCCATTGTTGACGGAGAGGTTGTCTTTGTCAATGTGGAGACCATAAAAGCCATCTCTTGAGTCTCTGGGTGTCTTGAGGGTTCAGTGGTGTCAAGGATGGTCAAGTTTCCCATTCGAGTGGCAACAGCTGCCAGTTGAGACGTTTGGTTATACACTTTGCAGTTTTTGTCAGTGTCAAATACCACTTTGAAGCCTTTTTCACTGAGCTTGGTGACGGAGAGAAGATTTACGTCTTCAAAAGTCCTCATTGTCGGTTTCCCATTACACTTAATGCCAACCTTGACCGTCCCTTGCTCGTAGGCGGGGATAGTTCTGTCATCACCAAGGCGGACTTCTCGTGGTGTCAGGAAACGCTTGAAGTTGATGAACCAATCCTTCTTGCAAGTCATGTGCTTTGTGCAGCCGGAGTCCATAATCCATGCCAGGATGTTGGCAGCCAGGAGGAGTGCGCTGTCGATGGAGCACATGGCCAGTTCTTCATTTACAAAATCTTCTTCTGCCAGAGTATGATGTGCTACATCTTATAGTGCTGAGTCAGAGGTTAAATGCTCTGGCCGGGTGACTGACATATCCTTGTCAGACAGGACTGGTCCTTCAGACAAGAGGTTTAACTGAAAGTTGTCTTCTTCATCAGATAATTCCTGTCCTTTTGAAGAGCCTGTAAGAAAAGCAGCCACGGTGGACATGTATGTTGTGAGCATAGCTTGATGTGGTCGTCGAGAACCATGGTGACGAGCAATGTTTGGACGCCGTTTAGGGCAGTCCACGGCAATGTACCCCTTTTGCTTGCATGTCCAACACACTCGGTCGTTTGGTGGAACAAACCCCCGTGGTGAATGAGGAGTTGACTGGACTTTGCTGTTGAAGTGCGTAAGGGAGCCCTGACTTCCGCTACCATAGGACCCAAACTTCTTGGTCCTCTGTCCTTGATATTTGGCTACGAGGCCAGTTTCGCCTCCATTGTGGTTGAGATGTTGTTCTTCCACCATCACTAGCTCTTCATCAGCTTTCTCCAGAGTTAGTGAATATGGCTGAATTCCAGGTGGTGCTGCTGCTGTAGGTGCAGTGCCCACGGAAGCACCAGTTGCCCCAGCAGCTGCTCTGCCTTGTGCATCAATGGCTTGCTGCAGAGTTGTCCGAAGTTCAGCTAGTTGGGCATCAAAGCTCTTCTCCTACTTTTGAAAGGTCTGAAGTCGGTTTATGGTGTCCTTGAATCTGAGAGGTAGTCCACGAAAAAGAATTAGCACTAGTACTCTTTCAGAGATCACTTCTCCCATTGATGAAATGCGACTGGCCAGATGCTTGAGATGAGACACGTGATCCTCCAGATGTGTTCCTTCTTCCATCTGTTGAGTGTGAAACTCTATCAAGAGGCTCCCGAGTTCAACATCGCTTGTTCTCTCATATCGTTTCTTCAGGACCTTCCAAGCCTTCCTTGGGCAGTTAGTTGGGTTGTCTTCTCTGATAATAAACTTGAGTCGTTCCGTTAAATTCAACGCCAAAATTGAGAAGGCTTGATCACAGCGCTGCTTCCAGTTGATTTGTTCTTCGTGTGTTGCTCCTAAGGGTAATGTGTCAGTGGGAGGATCGAAGACGACTCCCTAGAGGCCCTTGTTCAGAAAAATCATCTCAATGTTGAATGCAAAGGTATGATAGTCATCGCCGTCAAACGGCGCCACTTTGAAGTAATCCCCATTGTTGATTGTTGCCACCATGGTTGAGTAGATCTAAAAATACCACCTGCTCTGATACCAAATGTTGAATTTTACATAACAGGATCTTTAGGAATCTTCATAAGTAATCCTCAGATTGGTACACCGTCTGATGTTTTGCTTGGATTGTTGGTGGCGATCTCACTGGTGAGTATCACCACTTACACACACAAAGGCACTCTTGCCTTAATAATGTCATTGACTGTGATTCAAGGGTATGAGCTGAAGACACAGTTACAGGACTCATCTCACAAGCTTTCCAACAGTACCAAGCTTGTTAAGAATGATCTCGTACAGACAAAGTACGAAGAAATACAAACCTATAGCTATTTAACTGACTATGCTAGCTATCAGCAGAAAAATACAAGTGTTGCGTGGTCCGGTATCCTATGTCTTCGATTTCTCAGTCACAGGGTCACCCGGACGCCGCTCGATGACCTCCAGTCATCGGCAGACCAAGGTTGGCGGATGCCCAGTGCCCTCGGTGCGATCCACGGATGAGATCATCCGGATCTGCGGTCACTTCCCATGGCCATCGATCTTTCTCGGGTGTCATCTTCGAGAGGGGGCCGATGTTCACACTTCGTGATTCGTCAGCGGCTTCGATCAGTTCGCTTCCTTCGCAGTAATTCTGGATCATCGGATCTGTATTTAGAAAGATATCGCCTGCCACCGTCCTCCAGTCCTTCGCCACATCAGCAGGCTTTTACTATCGAGCGGAGCTCAGGCTCACACTCTCGCTTAGTCTGCCAAACCACACACCGCTTTTACCCAAATCCTTCCAAAATATATAGTGCTTGTCAACAGGCTCCTGTCAGCTCTCTGGAGCTCTGATAGGACGAGTAGGGTGGATAGGGCTATGGATGGATGGATCCGTGGGACGCCTAAGGAGGCCTGCCCACAGCCATACCATACCCCACCAGACAGGATAGACAGGATGGTTGAGAGAGAGAGAATGAGTCTCTCTCTCTCTCTCTCTCTCTCTCTCTG